>OZ010726.1:662453-719891 GCA_963932345.1 Ophion ventricosus | reverse complement strand
TAGATTCCCTACTCGCATCCATCTTAGCCCAATACGATCAACCTAGTATTTTGGGAGTAGTTTAAAGTTGTGAATTTGGATTACTTCCGTATGTCGAGGCGCCGTGGTGGTACACATTTCCGCTCCCGACGGGCCATTGCACAGAAGCTGGGCTTGAGTCCCCGGGGGCCCCGCGGAAGCAGGAGATCGTCCTCAATAAACCCCACTGCGGTTATTCACGTTGACGACTTCGACTTAAATATCCACAGTAAAGTCGCAAATACCCCACGCGTTGTTTCCGATATACCGCTGAGCATAGATCTCAGCATCATCGATCTCAATCCGGGAACATCGCGATACGTTACCGCTCCTGAATCCGTGAGCCAGGTTTCAAGTACTGTCGCGGATTCCGATCCTCTCGTCGCTGGTTTTAGTGCGGATTATCCCGAATTGCTAAACGAACTTCAAGTGTCATCCGCCGATTTAGCCGTTGTCGATCCTTCCGTGGAGATATCGAACATCGATTCGAAACTCGATCAAATCTTCGTCGACACTTACATGGACTGTACTGAATTGTCAAATATTGTCTGGAGTCCTGAATCACCGAACATCGATTTTCACACGAGCTTCTCCGAGCTGTTCGGATTACCTTGGATCACGGTACCCGAATACCCGTCGCACGAATCTCCGAACAATCAGCTCTCGGATTAATGAACCCTGAGCAACCGGAAGGCGTCAACCTCGGACCAGGGGTAATTGTTTACGCGTCATCCAACTCCGTGATCATCTTGGTGGACGAACGTGGATTCATTAGGATCATTAGACCTAGCACCCGCGACGCACCACCGCCGGCAGGGTAAGTACCACGCATACCTTTATTTCATTGTTCACCTCGTTTAGTCGAAAAGTACCACAGTATGATTTCGGTCCTAGTCCCAGACGGGCGCATTCCCGTCTAAATGTAGGGCATCTCTATCATTTTGTCTTTTCTTACGTTCCTGAAATAAGAACAGTTGGATTGAGCTTATTATTTCCTCACATTCATTATTTTGCTATTTATTATTTTCAAATTCAGCAGTTTTTTATCAGAAATTATTATTTTCTCGTTCTAATTATATCTTTAATCTCGTTTACTCACTTCATTATTCTGTTAATGCGATCTTGGATGTATGGAATTAAATTCATTTTTATAATTTTATTAAGTTATTATTATCGGGACGTAACAGATGCACCTGACTCGTCGGCAGGTGACGGTGGAGACACACGACGGATTGAATGATCGTCCAAAATATACACTCGCGAATCGAGGAGAGTATTTGAAATTATGCGCAATTTAGTACTGAGCGGCAATTGATTAAAACGTTGTTCTAGAGTTCTATTATCACCGCGGGAACGTTGAGTCGAAGTTCCGCTTCGACTAGACTGAGCGCGGCGTCGTTGGAAATGAACACCTGCACGTCTTCTTGGCATTAGAGAAATGTAGGTATCTAATGATTTCAAATAACTTGTTTCAGGTATTGGCCCAGCCTCCAAATTGTGTCACGGGTGCTTAGCCTCTAGGCAGCACGCTTGCAACACCGAAAGGGATAGAAAACCAATTATCAAGGCATGATGTTTCACGGTAGATCATGGTGACCGTGCTCGGCCATTAGGCAGCAAGAAAGATCACCAAATTACCGGGAAAGGATCGGATGTTTTGTGATCGTGCTTGGCCCCTAGGCAGCCCGAAAGATCACTAGGCAGAAGCGATAGAACTTTGGGTAAACTGGCACAATTCCTTTGACAATTATTTGAATATGTTGGAAATTGTAAGTTAAAATGCCGAAGAAACGATGAGTGACACTTTCTGTTTAAATCGAGGGATTTAGGATTAATAAATTAACACGAACTATTATCACTTCTGGAGATTATCGGTATATTGTTACAATTTAAGAGTTGAATTAATTCGCGAAGAATAGATTGAATACAATAAGAATGAATGTACGACGTAAATATTCGTATAAAATCAAAAGTGTATAACTTTTACCCCAAAAAGAACCAAAGGTTCGAAAATTGTAAGAGCCGATTTTCCAGCGTGCGGGTCCGACGAGTGGAGAAGCGCGACTGACTGGTGGAGAGACCGGAGAACTGGAGAAGGAGAGGTGCCCCTTCTTTTATGTACTCGCCGAGTGGAGGCGGCGGCCATCTTGGTGGGGCAGCATCCAGCGTCGGGGAAGTGAGTGCTATTGTGACGTAGGCATCCTTCCTTCTCCTTACTCTTATGAGATTGGTAGGAGCATCAGAGTCTTTCTCTTTTGATCTTACAGGATCAAATGGAGCTCTTGATAAATTAATTTTTATTAATATACCAGGAGCTGTACAACTTATTACATTTTATAGTTATGTACGAAGTACTCGAATAAAAGTTTAATGGTATTTCCTTTTCTTATGCGGTAAGTATTTTGCGTAGGATTTATTAATTATTACGACGTAAAACTATCGGAATGTATATATATATATATATATATATATATATATATATATATATATATATATATATATATATATATATATATATATATATATATATATATACATTTACCCATATATATATATACTTGAATGCAAAAGGTTTTATTAAAATATCTTTTCTTTTAAATAGCCATTAAAATCATAGGTTAATAGTTTCATTAATATTGGTACATCTTATAAAATATATTACCTTTGAATAAAGTATTTTATATTATGATATAAAATGTGAAATATTATTATAAGATCTTTTCTTGAATATTATACAAATATTCCTTTTTGAATATTATAAACGTTTTTTATATAATTTTGATATTGATAATATTTATGCATATTGTTCGTTGATTATTTCGTGTTGGTTTGTAAAATACTTAATATCGTTAAAGATTACTTAACAATAATTTCTTACTTAACTAATTCGATTTCCATGTAATAAATGTTGCTCAAAATATGCGTATAGTTATCGCATAACATTTTATAATAAAAGCATAAATTCGTGCTGATGAATTATGGTTCTTTGTTTAATTAAAAATACATTTTTATTAATAATCGTCGGACAATAATAATAGTAATAATTAGTGCGCAGCAAATAAAGATGAAGCGCAAAAGGGTGATTAGCAGTGACGACTTATTGACTGCAGGATGTTTAGGTTATGGTGATATATGATATTCGGAGGTGTCGAATTTAACAATAACATTGGTGGAACGCGAATTTTGAAGGTGACCGTTTGCCCTGTGACGACTGTCGTGGCGTCGATTGATGGTGCAAGGTAAGTGCATGTGTACCGAGCCATTGGTGGAACTGTCATGGCGGATTTTTCCTTAAGGAAGCATGTACTGGGATAAGAGGAATGCCTATAGGAGGTGCCAGGGCGTCTTACGGGATTACGGAGCTTCCCGGGGATTTTTATAATGTTAACGGGAATCCAATATGGCGGCTGTCGGCCATCTTTGCGGCCTGAAACCATTGTGGCGGGCTTCTTACATGAAGCATGCATGAGGGTACGCTATAGGTATACTGTAACACGGTGTATCCGTGGATTTGTAAGTTTTTTGGGTTTTTTGGGAAAAATAATGGCGGTCGGGGCCGCGAGTTAGGTTCACATGAAAGAGGGGAATTTTTAGGAAATTTTGACACCCGCGGGACCGCGGTACGATTTTTAGTTTTGAGGGAAACGAATTTCGCGGGTCGCGACCAAGAACAGGAGTATCAGGAGAACACGACGTCATAGGAGGTCGCAGCAAGTATCTTTTCCTTTAAAAATTGAAAATAATTAGTTATAATTGTCCTAAAATTATGAGAGGGGTATGATTGGAATCGGGATTTTTCCTTTCTTAATATAACGGGTGATCGAACCCATTTTAACCTGATTTTAACCATGTTTTACGTGATTTCCGCGTGAGTGGTTAGTCCTAAAAATATGGCGTTTTTGGCGTTATTTTCCATTAAATATGCGACTCAACATTGGAAAAGTTAGACCTTGAAAAGTTATATTCTAACCTGGTTTTAAGCGTTTTTAAGGAGAATGAATTGTTATTATGATTTTGTCTTTATTTCGTTATTTTCCTCTTATTGCGGTACGTTTGATTACATAAAGGGTTTTTCCAAATTTTACATTTTCCTTGCCTTGAGGAATTTACGCGGGAGTATTAGATTTTTATTAAATGATACATAGCCTTTATTTTATTCTTGGGTACATATACTTTATGTATTTAATGCGGACTTACGTGATTATTATATTGGAGTTATCCAAAGTGTGAAAGGTTCCTTATAAGTATATCATTTTCGTTAAAACTAAGGGATTATGTTATTTTATATTATTTTATATAGGAAAAAATATTTTTAGGCAAATTGTAGGGTGATCCCTAATACATATATATATGAATATCGTATGGTTTAGGGTAAGTATTTGGCTATCTTTATCGTATTATTATTATTATTATTATATAGTTTCTACTTTATTATTTTTTTTGGAGGGCAAGATCGCCAGGGCGTAACATGTGCAATTTTTTCGTTCGAACTTTCGCTCGTACGTACTTTTCAAGTTCGCACTTTTTAGCTCGAACTTGTTTTTGTCCGCACTTTTTAGTTCGAAGCTATTTTCCCTCGAGCGTATTTTATGCGTTCGAACTTTGTTTTCGACCGGGTGTACTTTGTTCTGCCCGTATGCACTTTTTCTTCGAACTTTTTTTCTTTTGTACATACGAGTGTTTCGAACTTTCTTTCGTTCGCAGTGTCATTCTCCAACGAAAAGCACGTACGAACGATAAAAATTGCCCAAACAAAAATACGTACGAATGAAAAAAACGTCAAACTCACAATTGAACGAGCGAATAAACGCAACGAACACACAACGGTCGAGCGATCGAATGAACGCATTGGACGAGCAAACAAACGAAATAACGAACGATCGTACAAACGCAACGAACGATTCATCCGTTGATCATTTGCTTATTGCGTTCGCTCGATGGTTCGTTGCGCTTATTCGATTGTTCGATCGCCCGCTGCATTCGTTCGATCTTTCGTTACATTCGTTCGTTTATTCGGCCGTTCGTTGCGTTTGTTCGATCTTTCGTTCGATCTTTCACCGCGTCCGTTCATTCGTTCGATCGTTCGCTCATTGGGTTCATTCGATTGTTCGGTCGTTACGCTCGTTCGATTGATCATTGCGTTTGCTTGATCTTTCGTTCTGTCACTCGTACGTTTGTCACACAATTGTTTGAATCGTTCACTCGATCGTTTGTTCATTTGTTCGTTCGATCGCTTATTTCGATGGTCGAACTTACGAACGAACGATCGAACGAACCCTATAAACAAACGCTACGAACGAAGAACAAAATGTTTCGTTCGTTTGAGTTTTTTTTCGTTTGTACGTAATCTGTTAAGTAAACGCAGCGAACGATCGAGCGAGCGCAATAAGCAAATGATAAAACGGATTAATCGTTCGATCGTTGATCCATTCGTTATTCGGCCGTTCGTTGCGTTTGTTCGATCTTTCGTTCGATCTTTCACCGCGTCCGTTCATTCGTTCGATCGTTCGCTCATTGGGTTCATTCGATTGCTCGTTTGTTACGCTCGTTCGATTGATCGTTAAGTTTGCTTGATCTTTCGTTCTCTCATTCGTACGCTTGTCACACAATTGTTTGAATCGTTCGCTCGATCGTTTGTTCATTTGTTCGTTCGATCGCTTATTTCGAAGGTCGAACTTACGAACGAACGATCGAACGAACTCTATAAACAAACGCTACGAACGAAGAACAAAATGTTTCGTTCGTTTGAGCTTTTTTCGTTTGTACGTAATCTGTCAAGTAAACGGAGCGAACGATGGAGCGAGCGCAATAAGCAAATGATAAAACGGATTAATCGTTCGATCGTTGATCCATTCGTTGCGTTCACTAGATTGTTAGCTCGTCCGATCCGTTCTTTCGTTCGATCATTGGTTCGTTCGCAGATTCCTTTGTTCGTCCGTTGGTTGCGTACGTTCGATCGGTCGTTGCGTTTCCTTGATCGTTCGTTCTTTCATTCGTTGGTTTGATCTTTCGTATGATCATTCGTTCACACAATTGTTTGAAGCATTCACTCGAACATTCGTTCATTCGTTCAATCGTTCGTTCGTTCAGTCGTTTGATCGCTCAATCGTTCGATCGCTTATTTCAAAGGGGGAACTTACGAACGAACCCTACGAACGATCGCTACGAACAAAGAACAACATTTTTCGTTCGTTCGAACTTTTTTCTTTCACACGTAATCTTTGAACAAACGCAGCGAACGATCGAGCGAACGCAATAAACACATAATGAAACGGATGAAAGGTTTGTTCGTTCGATCATTCGTTCGTTCGCTGATTCCTTAGCTCGTGTCCGTTGGTTGCGTTCGTTCGATCGATCGTTGCGTTTGCTTGATCTTTCGTTCTTTCATTCGTGCATTTCATCTTTCGTACGATCGTTCATTCACACAGTTGTTTAAAGCGTTTGCTCGATCGTTCGTTCAATCGTTCGATCGCTTATTTCTCGTCCGTTTGTTACGTTCCCTCCTACGTTCGATCATACTTTTGTTCGTTTCGTTCATGCGATAGTTCGTCCGTTCAACGAAACGGACGAAAAAAAGTTCGAACCAACGAAAAATTTTGTTCTTCGCTCGATTGTTCCTTCGTAGCGCTCGCTCGTTCGATCGTTCGTTCGTTCGCTCGTTTGAACTAAATATTTTATTTATTCCTAATAAATCTCAAAAATGTCATGACATATTTTTCATTCGAAGGCTGTTGTAACATACTGCAGCTGAGGAAAATGGTTAGTCTTTCTATACATAAAAAATGCCGTGCCTGTTAATATAAAACAGGAGGAATGATGAAGAAATGCTCAAGTTGTTACATTGTTACGTCCGGGATTTTATTATTCATAAAAAAAATATATATTCGAAAGGAAAATACGCGATTTGAACTATGAATTTGAGATTAACCGAGATGTTAAATTTAAATGTTATTCTCGGATAAACGGACGCCAGCCTTGAGATCCTTCCTTTAGTCGGGAATGTGCCCAACAGGGATGAGGATCAGCCACGATTTGATCGGTACATGAACTAACACTCGCGAGTATGGGGTAGTCGGTAAAGAAAAGAATATATGGTAACGGAGCATGCGACTTACCCTACGAGCGGCGGTGCGTAGCGGGTTGATTCGGTGGAGTACGGATGACTCGGATAAATCCTCGTCCGTCGACGAGGAAGAGCTCCCGGTTGACAGGGATGTTGGAGATGATGACCGGTTTTGATGATCCCTGCTTGGTCGACCGTGGAGAAGAACTCATGAACAAGGCGGAGAGAACGACGTTGACGACGAGAGATTAGTCGATGGTAGTGACCTTGGTTTACGATGGTACGACGACGGTGGATGCCTCGGAATCGTCGGATAGAACGACCGGGGTGACGAGTCGAATTGTTTTATCACTCACAATGAACACTTTGGTTGTTAGTGGAATGTTCGATATGATTCGCGGTTTCGGGAGAAGGATAGCGAGTCGCTCCTTAGATAGTTTTTTATACACCGGAATATTGTCGCCACGTCCCTTCGGCGCGGGCTTCTGATGAAGCTTGGCTACGGCGCGACGAAGTTGGAAGCGAGCACCGGCGCGTCTTCTTGGCATAACAAATACAAAAATAAATAGAACAGAATTTACGTTATTCTTGAATAAGAAACCGATTAATTTATTAAATTTGTATAATTGTAGGTGACAATTGCGTCGGGGTCTACATGCATACCCTTGAACGCAATTGGGGAAAGAAGGAGCCTCAGTAAACGTGCATCAGTACAGTGCACAGAATATTCGGCAGGATGGGAGCCTCAGCAAACGTGCATCAGTACAGTGCGCTGAAAGTTTGGCTTCTAGGTAAGAGAACGTTTCGTAAATCAAACGGTATCGTATTAGAGTTGAGATGAGAGAAATAAATAGATAAAATATGCAAGATGCCAAGAAGGAGCACGGTGAGATTTTAATTGGGAGTGAAAGGTCACGAAATAATTATTCACTGAATTTAAACACGTATAAAAATATATTGTTACAAACTTGGTTAAAATACACTTCGGCAAAAATAATTAATTATTAGCAACTTGACGGTGTTGCGATACAATGAAGACTTAATACGCAGTTAATATTTAGACGTTTCAGAAATATAATTCAACGCAAAGAGAATAAAATTGTTCCGATTTTCCAGCGTGCGGCTCCGATGTATACACGACGAGCGGAGAAGCGCGACTGACTGGTGGAGAGACCGGAGAACTGGTGAAGGAGAGGTTCCCCTTCTTTTATGTATTCCCCGAGCGGCGGCGGCGGCTTCTTGGTGGGGCAGCATCCAGCGTCGGGGAAGTAAGCGCTGTTGTGACGTAGGTATCCTTCCTTCTCCCTTACACTTATGGGACGGTATGGAGTACCAGCGTCTTTCTCTTTTGTTCTTACAGGATTAAATGGAGCTCTTGATAAATTAATTTTTATTAATTTACCTGGAGCTTTACAATTTATTACATTTTATATTTATGTACGAAATCTTTTAATAAACGTATTATGGCATCCTTTTGCCTTATATGGTAAGTATTTTATATGGGATTTTTTATTTATTAAGATTTAAAAAATATCGGAATATATATATATATATATATGTATGTATACATATATACATAAATATATATATGTGTTTGAACGGAAAAGATTTTATTGGGATATCTTTTAGTTTGTTTATAACGTATTTTATATAATTGATAATATTCATGCATCGTTGATTAAGTTGGTTTGTAAAAATACTTAATATCGTTAAGGATTATTTAACAATAGTTTTACTTAACTAATTAGGTTTTCTATGTAATAAATGTTGCCTAAAATACGCGTATAATTATTGCATAATATTTTATAATAAAAGTATAAGTTCGTGCTGATGAACTATGGTTCCTTGTTTAATTAAAATACATTTTTATTAATAATCGCTGGATCATAATAATGGTAGTTAGTGCGCGCCGAATAAAGATACAGCGCAAAAGGGTGGTAAATAGCGGTGTCCTATTACTTGCAGGATGTTTAGGTTATGAAGATACGCGATATTCCGAAGGCCATATTGAATTTAATAATAATATTGGTGGAACGTCGTTTTTGAAGGTGACCTTTCGCCTTGTGACGACTGTCGTGGCGACGATGGATGATGCAATGTCTAAGTGCATGCGTACTGAGATATTGGTGGAGCTGTCATAGTGGGTTCCTCCTTAAGGAAGCATGTACTGGGATAAAAAGGGATGTCTATAGGAGGTGTCATGGCGTCCTATAGGATCACGGGGGTTCCCGGGGAATTCTATGATGTCGGTGGGAATACAATATGGCGGTTGTCGGCCATCTTTACGGCCGAAACCATTATGGTAGCCTTCTTAGGTGAAGCATGCATGGGAGTACACTATAGGTATACTGTAACACGGTGTATCCATGGATTTGCGAGTTTTTTGGTTTTTTCGGAAAAATAATGGCGCTAGGGTCCGCGAGTTTGGTTTATATGAAAGAGGGAATTATTTGGGAAATTTTGACACCCGCGGGACCGCGGTGCGATTTTTAGTTTTGAGGGAAACGAATTTCGCGGGTCGCGACTAAGAACAGGAGTATCAGGAGAACATGACGTCATAGGAGGTCGAAGCAAGTATCTCTTCTTTTAAAAATCGAAAATAAATAGTTCTAATTGTCTCAAAATTATGGGAATGGTATGGTTGGATTCGGGATTTTCTTCTTTTTAATACAGCGGGTGGTTGAACTTATTTTAACCTAGTTTTAACCATGTTTTAAATGATTTTAACGTGATTGGTTAGTCCTAAAAATATGGCGCTCAGGGCGTTGTTTACTACTAAATATATTGTTTAATATTGGAAAAGTTGGATTTTGAAAAGTTATATTTTAACTTGTTTTTGAGTATCTTCTAGGAGAACGAATTATTATTATGATTTCGTCTTTATTTCATTATTATCCTTCCACTGCATTGCATTTGGTTATAAAAAGGGTTTTTCCAATTTTCATATTTTCCTAGCTTTGAGGAATTTGAGCGGGAGAAATGTGTTTTCATGAAATGACGTATAAGCTTTGTTTATTCTAGTGTACATGTAATATTATATTTTTAACGCAGAATTACTTGATTACTATATTGGAGTTATCCAGAGTGTGTAAAGTATCTGAAGATATATTGTTTTTCATAAAAAAAAAGGATTACATTATTCTATATGTTGTTTACATTATTTTATGTAGGAAAAAATATTTCTAGGTGAATCCTAGAGTAATTCCTAGTATATGTTTATAGTTTTATGGGGAGTATAATAGTTTTTAGGGTAGGTATATGGGTATTACTATGTTCGTGGTGGAGGGCAAGATCGCCAGGACGTAACACCTCCCCCCTTTAAGCCGCAGACACCCTACTAGATGGCTGAGGCCCGGCGCAAAGGCGCTCAAGAAGGATGGCGTCGATGCCCGACAATCTCCTAGTTGATGTTGATGGTTTTGGATCCGGCTCGTTGGTTGGTGGAACCAATTCCGTAGGGCGTGGTTCGGTATCGGATCCTTCGTTCTTCTGATTCTTCTTATGGGCCCTGGACACGAGTAGGTTGGTAACGGAGTTCCAGATGGCTCCAAACAAGGCGAAGCTGCATCCGTATAATGAATGCAGGGTATACCCTGCATTCAAGTCGGTCATCGATACCATCATCCACGGATATATCCGTGGATGATGGTATCGATGACCGACTTGATGATTGAATATATGGCCACGATGCCGAGGAAGCCTGCGCTGATGACTCCAAATTTTTCGAAGCCGTTCCACAGTTTTCCAAGAGCGTTTGAAGCTATGTGTTCCAGAGTACCTTCGTCTAGCAAATTTTTCAAAGACACGGTTCCTGGTGGGATGGTATATCCAGCTGATCCACGAGCCAGGTTATTCAGAAGTGCCGGTCTTTCGGCGGGAAACATTATTCGATCTCGGAGCTGTTCGATTTCTTGGTTTGTATAAATTCCGCTAGTTGCGAGATTTCCGACCGGTGTGTATCCCCATGTTGGTGTAGTCATTGGTCGTAAAATTTGCGGAGGCGGAACTTCAATTGGATGAGGGGCGAAGCGGTACCATGCCCCGTCGATAAGATATTGGGCAGGAAGGAGGGGGTTGCATTCGATATGAGTCCCTGCTTTGATCAGGGTGCGGGAAATTGTGGAGAGGAAAAAGGATTGGTTACGATGCGTCACAGGTAACTCGAGGTAGCATTCGTCCGTTCTCCGGAGTGAGCATTCCACAGGAACGCATTTGATGATGTGGGCTACTTCGCCTGCTATAACGGCCATGTACCCTGGACTCTTGGTAACGGCTCGGGCGAGTTTTTCCGGTAGGATGGATGCGGTTGCCAGAGCGTTTCGAAGTACCTGTTGTTCCAAATTGCAGCGTTGGGTCAAGACGTCCTTGTATAATGCTTTGATTTGGGTTTTTATATGTTTTTCCACATAAATAAATTTTGAATTGACGTATGAAAATATGTCTAAGTTACTGACGAGGACCTTGCGCCGTGAAGCGAAGGTTTGGCCGTCACGAGTCTCGAGAATGAATAATTTTGGATGTTCCGTTCGGATTAACGTATAGCTGCATATGGGTTTTTCGTTTTTAACGGCCAATGCAAATGTGGTTTCTTGAGTGGTTAGTGTGTATACGTCAGGCGTCGGGATGGAATTTTCGATAGTGCGTAGTTTCGTTGCCATACCATCGTAGAGAACGTCGTACCTGTTGAAGAGGCACGTATCCACGGGTTCTGTGTTCCAGAAGGCTTGATTCCCTTCCACATCCGTGCAATGACCTTCGGATAGTTGGCATTGGGTTGAGCTCTGGAGGATTATACGATTTGTTGCCATGTTGACGGACGCCTCATAGGTTGAGATGGTGATTTTGGCAGAAGCCCGGACGACCACGTTGTTCCAGGTGCCAAAAGGATCGCTGTATTGTGCGCCGGTACAACTACCTTCGTTGGTGAGTGCTCCGGCGAGCGTAAGACTTCTTGATGTCGTGCTGTTTCTCTTTAAACCGGTGACGATAGCGGAAAATCCAAGTTGTACAATGCCGGTTTCGTGGACCTTGCGGCAAGTTTTGTCGTCCAGTTCGTGAAGGTAAATTTGACGACCGTTTTGGACGATGGAATTATGCGAGTTCATGCCGCAGTAATACATGGTCCTATCGACTTCGATCTTACATTGGATGAACTCTGTTGTCGAGAATTCCGAGAGTTGGAGCAGTTGGATCCTCACGGGTATTGGGGTTGGGTCAATTATCGGTATATCGCAAGTTCCGATGTCGGCGAGTGAAACAGTGGTCACGTTGAGTGTAGGGGCGCCGCAGTCATACCCGATGAGGCAGGCTGCGGTGCGTACGAGAAGAATAATGATGATCGTTGTTTTCGGCTCCATTCTGTAACCAATAACAAGGGTTTTGGTTACAGACGAGTGGCCCTTAATTTGTTCGTGTGGACGATGCGGGGTTTGCCTTGATAAAGGATTTTGACGTTTCCCCCTGATAGTATTTCGATTATTTCGCACGGTTCGGTGTACTGGTCCCCAAATTTCTCTTTTTGGGGTTCCTTAAGCATTAAGACACGATCGCCGATTTTAAAGAACCTTGGGTTGATGTTACGATCGTAATACTCCTTTGATTTTTCCTTCGCGTGCTTCAGATTTTCAGCTGCCAACGTCTGGAGGCTGTCGATGCTGGTGAATAATTCAGCGAGATATTCGGCGTACGAAGGGTCTTGTGACTCCTCGATTTGTCGGTGGGCTGACGGGTGACGAGCCAATTTGCCGAAGACGAGTTCGTGGGGGGTGTACCCTGTACCCTCGTGACGACTCGTATTATAGGAGAACATGGCCAGATCGACGTACTCGTCCCAATCGGAATTTTCGTTCACGTACTGCTTTAGGTATTCCATGAGTACGTGGTGAGAACGTTCTATCGATCCGTTGCTTTGAGGATGGAAAGCCGTTGTTTGGTAGGCCTTGATTTTAAATTTTTTCGCAACAGCTCTCATGAGACTGCTGCAGAAATTCGATCCTTGATGGGTGAGGAGGGCGCGGGGAGCGCCAAATCGCGAGACGAAATTCTTCACGAATGCGATACTGATGTCCATTGATGAAGTTCGGCTCAGTGGTATAGCCAATGAATATTTCGTTAGCAGATCTTGGAGGGTTAGTATGTACTGGTTACCGTTTTTCGTTGAAGGGAGGGGACCTACTACGTCCATAGCGATCTTATCGAACGCGGCCCCCGGTGTATCGGTGAGTATCATAGGTTGTTTGGTTTTTGCGCGAACCAATTTCTTCAGTTGGCAATTTCGACAATGTTGAATATACTCCTGGATTTGAGTTTTCATGTTTTTCCAGTAAAAATATTCGCGAATACGCTTATAAGTTTTATTTACTCCTTTGTGGCCGCCAATTAACGAGTCGTGCTTTTCTTTAATAATTTCCAACCGATTGTCCTGGGAAGGGATTTGGATCAACTGATTGCAAATTATGAGCGAGATGTCTTGCTCGCGGAGTGTTTCGTACAAAATGTTTTTGACTTCAGCCCACGGTACGTTGCCTATAAAGGGCGTTTTAGCGATACAGACTTCCTTTAGGCACAGCTCGTGAATTGCGTCCCTTAGGGAGTCGCAAATTTCCTGGAGATCTAGGATCTCGAGGTTATCATGGGTACTGCCTAGAATGGGCAGTGCGATTATTTGTTTTCATTTTATGATTTTGAATTTTACCCGCAGGTACGCTAATTCCTCCAGTTTGGGGAAGACTCCTTGCGCCTGGAGATCCTTAGCGCCTTCATCGAGTGGTTGCCCGGTCATGGTAACGAAGACGACGTAATTGTCCTTTTGCATATGTAGTCGATCGCGAGTTTCAATAATTTTTAAAGAATTTGATAAGTGGCGATTTTCTTCGCTTATCTCGAATTGAGGGTTCACTTTATCAATTAAGTTACTCTGTTCGGAATCGTCGTCTGAATCGTCGTCACTTTCGGGTATACCTTCATTATTATTTGACATTTCTTTTTCGTTTTCCTTTGCAGGTTGGTCTTCCCTGAAGGGGGGGACCGAAAATCGTTCCAAAGAGGGTTCCGATGGAAGATCGGGTGGAACAGCCAGGGATAGTTCCGGGGGAAAATCCAAGGTGTCATCCGGAAGGGTTCCTGGAGAAAGGAGAGGAGGGGGTGCACAGACGGGTTCCTCCACATCCATTTGTTCAAAAGGTAAGTTTCGTTTTGCATTTTTATTTGACTGCATTTGTTCGTTGAAATTGAAGCCAAGGAAGGGGTCGCTTCCTATTCATTCTAATGATAGCCTTCTTGGAGCAGTGCTCGTATGGGCTTCTATATCTTTTGATTTTTTCTTTTTCTTTTTGACGGGAGAGAAAATTCTCTCGTCGTCTGAAGAGACGTTTTTGTTCGGCGTATGTTTGGTCATGAAAATCGTTTTTTGGTTGGGAGGATTTCGGGAAAGAGCGTCAGCATTGCTGTTTGCTTTTCCTGGTTTATAGATTATTTTATAAGTGTAGTTTGCGAGACTAAGTCGCCAAGGACCAGCCGGTTGGCCGGGTCCTTTACCGAATGAAGCCACACGAGGGGCTTGTGATCGGTGACCAAGACGAATTCTTGCCCATAGACATATGGTCTAAAGTGGTTTACGCTGTATAAAATGGCAAGAAGTTCTTTTTCGATTGTTGAGTAGTTGAGTAGTTCGTGTTTGTTTAATGTACGTGAAGCGTAGCTAATGGGTCGATCCTTGCCGATTTCCCCTTGGCTAAGGACACCCCCGACAGCGATGTCTGATGCGTCGGTTGTTATAATAAAGGGTTTCGTAAAATCCGGGTACTGGAGTACCGGTTCTTTGCAGAGGGCATCGCGAAGCGTTATAAATGCCTTTTCTTGAGCGTCTGTCCATTTGAAGTGAGATTCCTTTTTTAATAGTAACGTGAGGGGTTTCGCGATGCCGGAAAAGTTTTCGATAAAGCGTCGGTAATATCCCGCGAGACCTAGGAATTGCTTAATTTTCTTTGGCGTTGTAGGTCTGGGGTAATCTTTTAGTGCTTCTAATTTTTTGGGTCAGGTTTTACCCCGTTTTCGCTGATAATGTGGCCCAAGTAGGCCACTTCGCGTCTCAAAAATTCACACTTATCGGGTTGCAGTTTGAGGTTAGCTTGCCTCAATCTTTTAGCGAGTTTATTAAATTTTTTCGCGTGTTCGTCTAGTGTACGTGCGTAGATGACGATGTCGTCGAGATATACGAATAGCTCGTTGCCCTGTAGACCGGTGAGGACCTGGTCCATTAAGCGCTGGAATGTGGCGGGCGCGTTTTTCAGCCCGAATGGCATACGAGTTAACTGATAATGACCGAATGGGGTTGAGAAAGCGGTTTTATGTGCATCGTCGGGGTGCACCTTAATTTGGTGGAATCCGCTAGCCAAATCGAATACTGAGAAATATTTTGCGTTTCCTAGTTGGTCCAATATTTCCGATATTTGTGGGAGGGGGTGTTACGTCCTGGCGATCTTGCCCTCCACCAAGAACATAGAAATACCCATATACCTACCCTAAAGACTATTATACTCCCCATAAAAATATAAACACATACTAGAAATTACCCTAGGATTCACCTAGAAATATTTTTCCTACATAAAATAATGTAAACAACATATAGAATAATGTGATCCTTTATTGTTACGAAAAACAATATACTTTCAAATACTTTATACACTCTGGATAACTCCAATATAGTAATCACGTAATTCTGCGTTAAATATATAATATTACATGTACACTAGAATAAACAAAGCTTATACGTCATTTCGTAAAAACACATTTCTCCAGCTCAAATTCCTCAAAAATATAAAAATTGGAAAAACCCTTTTTATAACCAAATATAATGCAGTATAAGGATAATAATGAAATAAAGACGAAATCATAATAATAATTCGTTCTCCTAGAAGATACTCAAAAACAAGTTAAAATATAACTTTTCAAAATCCAAATTTTCCAATATTAAACAGTATATTTAGTAGTAAACAACGCCCTAAGCGCCATATTTTTAGGACTAACCAATCACGTTAAAATCATTTAAAACATGGTTAAAACTAGGTTAAAATAAGTTCAACCACCCGCTATATTAAAAGGGGAAAAATTCCGATTCCAATCATACTATTCCCATAATTTTGAGACAATTAGAACTATTTATTTTCGATTTTTAAAAGAAGAGATACTTGCTTCGACCTCCTTTGACGTCATGTTCTCCTGATACTCCTGTTCTTAGTCGCGACCCGCGAAATTCGTTTCCCTCAAAACTAAAAATCGTACCGCGGTCCCGCGGGTGTCAAAATTTCCCAAATAATTCCCTCTTTCATATAGACCAAACTTGCGGGCCCTAGCGCCATTATTTTTCCCTAAAAACCAAAAAACTTGCAAATCCACGGATACACCGTGTTACAGTATACCTATAGCGTACTCTCATGCATGCTTCACCTAAGAAGGCTACCATAATGGTTTCGGCCGCAAAGATGGCCGACAACCGCCATATTGTATTCCCGCCAACATCATAGAATTCCCCGGGAACCCCCGTGATCCTGTAGGACGCCATGACACCTCCTATAGACATCCCTTTTTATCCCGGTACATGCTTCCTTAAGGAGGAACCCACTACGACAGTTCCACCAATATCTCAGTACGCATGCACTTAGACATTGCATCACCCATCATCGCCACGACAGTCGTCACAAGGCAAAAGGTCACCTTCAAAAATGACGTCCCACCAATATTATTATTAAATTCAATATGGCTTCTCGGAATATCGCGTATCTTCATAACCTAAACATCCTACAAGTAATAGGACACCTCTATTTACCACCCTTTTGCGCTGTATCTTTATTCGCCGCGCACTAACTACCATTATTATGATCCAGCAATTATTAATAAAAATGTATCTTAATTAAACAAGGAACCATAGTTCATCAGCACGAACTTATACTTTTATTATAAAATATTATGCAATAATTATACGCGTAATTTAGTCAACATTTTATTACATAAAAACCTAATTAGTTAAGTAAAACTATTGTTAAATAATATTAAGTATTTTTACAAACCAACTTAATCAACGAACAATATGCATGAATATTATCAATTATATAAAATACGTTATAAACAAACTAAAAGATATTCTAATAAAATCTTTTCCGTTCAAACATATATATATATATATATGGGTATATATGTATACATACGTATATATATATATATATATTCCCATATATGTTAAAATCTTAATAAATAAAAAATCCTATACTTACCATTTAAGGCAAAGAATACGTTTATTAATAGATTTCATACATAAATATAAAATGTAATAAATTGTAAAGCTCCAGGTAAATTAATAAAAATTAATTTATCAAGAGCTCCATTTAATCCTGTAAGAACAAAAGAGACAGACGCTGGTACTCCATACCGTCCCATAAGTGTAAGGGAGAAGGAAGGATACCTACGTCACAACAGCGCATACTTCCCCGACGCTGGATGCAGCCCCACCAAGAAGCCGCCGCCGCCGCTCGGGGAAGACATAAAAGGAGGGGAACCTCTCCTTCACCAGTTCTCCGGTCTCTCCACCAGTCAGTCGCGCTTCTCCGTTCGTCGTGTATACATCGGAGCCGCACACTGGAAAATCGGAACGATTTTATTCTTTTCGTATTGAATCGTATTTCCGAAACGTTTAAATATTAACTGTGTATTAAGTCTTCGCGGTATCGCAACACCGTCAAGTTGCTAATAATTAATTATTTTTGTCGAAGTGTATTTTAAAACAAAGGTTGTAACAATATATTTTTATATACATATTTAAATTCAGTGAATAATTATTTCGAGACCTTTCTCTCCCAATTAAAAACTCACCGTGCTCCTTCTTGGCATCTTGCATATTTTATCCATTTATTTCTCTCATCTCGATTCTAATACGAAACCGCTTGATTTACGAAACACTCTCTTACCTAGAAGCCAAACTTTCAGTGCACTGTACTGATGCACGTCTGCTGAGGCTCCCATCCTGCCGAATTTTCTGTGCACTGTACCGATGCACGTTTACTGAGGCTCCTTCTTTCCCCACTTGTGCTCAAGGTTATGCATGTAGACCACGACGCAATTGTCACCTACATTTATACAAATTCAATAAATTAATCGGTTTCTTATTCAGGAATAACATAAATTCTGTGCTCTATTCAGTTTTGAATTTGTTATGCCAAGAAGACGCGCCGGTGCTCGGTTCCAACTTCGTCGCGCCGTCGCCTTGCTTCATCAGAAGCCCGCGCCGAAGGAACGTGGCGATAATATACCGGTCTATAAAAACTATCTAAGGAACGACTCGCTATCCTTCTCCCGAAACCGCGAATCATATCGAACATTCCACTAACAACCAAAGTGTTCATTGTGAGTGATAAAACAATTCGACTCGTCACCCCTGTCGTTCTATCCGACGGTTCCGAGGCATCCACCATCGGCGTACCATTGGAAACCAAGGTCATTTCCATCGACTAACCACTCGTCGTCAACATCGTTCTCTCCGCCTTGTCCATGAGTTCTTCTCCACGGTCGACCAAGCAGGGATCATCAAAACCGGTCATCATCTCCAACATCCCTGTCAACCGGGCTCGTCGACGGACGAGGATTTATCCGAGTCATTCGTACTCCACCGAATCAACCCGCTACGCACCACCGCTCGTAAGGTAAGTCGCATGCTTCGTTACCATAGATTCTTTTCTTTACCGACTACCCCATACTCGCGAGTGTTAGTTCACGTACCGATCAAATTGTGACTGATCCTCATCCCTGTTGGGCACATTCCCGACTAAAGGAAGGATCTCAAGGCTGGCGTCCGTTTATTCCAAGAATAACATTTAAATTTAACATCTCGGTTAATCTCAAATTCAAAGTTCAAATCACGTATTTTCCTTACGAATATATTTTTTTATGAATAATAAAATCCCGGACGTAACAGGATAAATTTTTGGTGGCAGCGGTGGGATACCAAAGTCACATTTGATCAATTTCCAATTGCAAATCTTATCTGTTTTTCCGTAAATTTCCAAAATGGCTACTACAAGGTCAAAATCTCAAGCTTTAAACGAAGAGGAATTGTGCATCCTCAACGAACAAATCAATCGTAAACGCGAAGTTTTACAAGAGCAGGAACGTGCTCTCCGCGAAAAAGATATAGAAGCGCAAGAACGCATTAAGGCCCTTCAGGCCCTCGAAAGAGAACAAATCGAACGAAACCAAAATATTCCAGAAACGTCGGAACGATCCGACACCCATGAACAATTCGTCGCTCTTCAAAGAACACTATCACAAATGATTTCCCAATTTGGAGACTTAAAAACAGAAGTACTCGAAATAAAAAACGAAAGGCGATTCTCGCCACCCCATCAGTCTCCGCGTCTTGAACAACGTAGTTTCGACGATGAACGAAACATCGACAATTATCCGAGAAACCCAAATCTAAAATTCAAAGACGCTTTAGAGTCAGTCCCCACTTTCAACGGGTATAATATCCCCGTTCTACGTTTCATTCGCTCGTGCAAAAGAGCTAGGGATATGTTTTCCCCTCACCTCGAGCCAAGTCTTACACAATTACTACGAAATAAATTAAAAGGTCACGCCGCAACAGCTTTAGAAGATTATAATTTTGATAATGTAACTGATTTCGCGGACCGTCTCAAAATTCTCTTCGGAGCCGCGAAAACCCTCAATGAATTCCGGGGCGAACTCGGAAATATTTCAAAGGGTAAAACGGAACACATCATCGATTACGTTAGCCGCGTAAAGGATCTCCACACGGCAATTTACGAGGCCGAGGTAGACAGCCACGGTCTCGTCCACTCCAATTATCGTAACACACTAAACGGCGACACACTCGACTGTTTCATTAAGGGCCTTCCGCCCGACTTCCGTATGCGATTAAAATTAGAAAACGTCCTCGACTTAGACGACGCATTCATAAAAGCGGTAAAGGTCGAAAAGGATATGGAGCGCGACCGCGCTCATTTTAGAGATAACCGCGCCGAAAATAAACCCGGCGCGGTCCCGGTAAAAACGTTTTCGCATTCCGGAAACATAACGTGCTCTCATTGCAGCCGGCCTCACCCCTCGGAAAACTGTTGGCAAAAATTTCCCGAAAAAAGGCCCGCGCATATACTCGCGAATAATCAAAACGCGAATAATAATAAAAATACGAATAATGGACCGCGAGCCAACAACAATCGCGATAACGATAGGCCGCGCCCTCCATGCAATTATTGCCAAAAACCTGGCCATTCCGAGGCTATGTGCTATCGGAAACAAAACGACGATCGGAATAAGCAAAGTTCCGGTCCAAAAAACTCGAACGACCGTCCCATGGACAGGGCCTCCCCACGGGACGATCATCGCCAGGAGCGCCCAATAAGGATCATAGACGCCGAACTGTGCGAACCTTCCGGGTCCTCCTAGGCAACACGGGAACTACCCCCTCGGTATTCATGGATTGCCCACAACTAACCGGTCTAACTGAATTTTTGATCGACTCGGGCGCCGAGGTAAATTTAATTAAAAATCAGGTCGTGAACAGCTTTATCGACAATTATGAAATTGCAAAACTGTTCGGAATTTCGCCGAAACCCGTTTTAACTCTGGGATCTTTTGTACTAATGGTAAATAATACTCCCGTCAAATTTCACGTCGTAGACGATTGGTTCCCTATGGCGCAAAATGCTCTCTTAGGAACCGAATTTTTGGCCGGAAACAAGGCCCTTATCGATTGGAAACACGAACAACTAAGTTATGGTGATCAAGTAATTCCGTTTGCCTCAAAGAAGGCTATATCTATTCCTAGACGCTCAAAAGTCGTGTGCTACGTCAAAATCAAGAATCCAGAAATAAAAGAAGGGTACATCCCGAGGCTCCATTTTGGAGAAGGATTTTTTATTGGCGAAGCACTCGTAACGATTAAGAACGGTATTGCACAATTGATGGCTCATAATGCCACTGAAGAAGACTTGTCTATGGAAATTCCGTATGTAACCGCGCAAGAATTTAGCTACAAGGTTTCCACGGATATCGAATTGACCACTTCGGCCCCGATAGCTAAAGAAAAGCCGGAGGTAAACGAAGTAGGTTCTTTTGTTTCTCTCCCCTTTCCGGAAAAAATTATGTCGGAAAAGGAGATTTTTGATTCTTTTGCCCCAAGAAAGAGGGTATTGATTGTCGAAAAGGAAAATAAAGTAAAAGAAGTTTTGTCTCTATTGCGGTTTGATCACCTTAACAAGGAAGAACGTGAAAATGTAAACTCTATTATTAAAGAAAATTTGGATTTATTCCACATCCCGGGTTCTCCCCTCGGTTTTACCAACGCTATAAACCATCGAATAATTACAACAGACGATCAACCAGTTTTTACACGACAATATCGGTTTCCCCCCGTTCATAAGGAAGAAATCACCAAACAGGTTAATGATTTAATATCGGGGGATATAATCCAACCATCAATTTCCCCCTACAGTTCACCCCTCTGGATAGTGCCAAAGAAAGCCGATTCCCAAGGGAACAAACGGTGGCGAATGGTGATCGACTACCGCAACCTTAACGAGAAAACAATCGGGGATGCTTACCCCCTCCCACAAATATCGGAAATATTGGACCAACTAGGAAACGCAAAATATTTCTCAGTATTCGATTTGGCTAGCGGATTCCACCAAATTAAGGGGCACCCCGACGATGCACATAAAACCGCTTTCTCAACCCCATTCGGTCATTATCAGTTCACTCGTATGCCATTCGGGCTGAAAAACGCGCCCGCCACATTCCAGCGCTTAATGGACCAGGTTCTCACCGGTCTACAGGGCAACGAGCTATTCGTATATCTCGACGACATCGTCATCTACGCACGTACATTAGACGAACACGCAAAGAAATTTGATAAACTCGCTAAAAGATTGAGGCAAGCTAACCTCAAACTGCAACCCGATAAGTGCGAATTTTTGAGACGCGAAGTGGCCTACTTGGGCCACATTATCAGCGAAAACGGGGTAAAACCTGACCCAAAAAAATTAGAAGCACTAAAAGATTATCCCAGACCTACAACACCAAAGAAAATTAAACAATTCTTAGGTCTCGCGGGATATTACCGACGATTTATCGAAAACTTTTCCGGCATCGCGAAACCCCTCACACTACTACTAAAAAGGGAATCTCACTTCAAATGGACAGATGCTCAAGAAAAGGCATTTATAACGCTTCGCGATGCCCTCTGCAAAGAACCGGTACTCCAGTACCCGGATTTTACGAAACCCTTTGTTATAACAACCGACGCATCAGACACCGCGGTCGGGGGTGTCCTTAGCCAAGGGGAAATTGGCAAGGATCGACCCATTAGCTACGCTTCACGTACATTAAACAAACACGAACTCAACTACTCAACAATCGAAAAAGAACTTCTTGCCATTTTATACAGCGTAAATCATTTTAGACCATATGTCTATGGGCAAGAATTCGTCTTGGTCACCGATCACAAGCCCCTCGTGTGGCTTCACTCGGTAAAAGACCCGGCCAACTGGCTGGTCCATTGGCGACTTAGTCTCGCAAACTACACTTACAAAATAATCTATAAACCAGGAAAAGCAAACAGCAATGCTGACGCTCTTTCCCGAAATCCTCCCAACCAAAAAACGATTTTCATGACCAAGCATACGCCGAACAAAAACGTCTCTTCAGACGACGAGAGAATTTTCTCTCCCGTCAAAAAGAAAAGGAAAAAATCAAAAGATATAGAAGCCCATACGAGCACTGCTCCAAGAAGGCTATCATTAGAATCAATAGGAAGCGACCCCTTCCTTGGCTTCAATTTCAACGAACAAATGCAGTCAAATAAAAATGCAAAACGAAACTTACCTTTTGAACAAATGGATGTGGAGGAACCCGTCTGTGCACCCCCTCCTCTCCTTTCTCCAGGTACCCTTCCGGATGACACCTTGGATTTTCCCCCGGAACTATCCCTGGCTGTTCCACCCGATCTTCCATCGGAACCATCTTTGGAACGATTTTCGGTCTCCCCCTTCAGGGAAGACCAACCTGCAAAGGAAAACGAAAAAGAAATGTCAAATAATAACGTAGGTATACCCGAAAGTGACGACGATTCAGACGATGATTCCGAACAGAGTAACTTAATTGATAAAGTGAACCCTCAATTCGAGATAAGCGAAGAAAATCGCCATTTATCAAATTCTTTAAAAATTATTGAAACCCGCGATCGACTGCACATGCAAAAGGACAATTACGTCGTCTTCGTTACCATGACCGGGCAACCACTCGATGAAGGCGCTAAGGATCTCCAGGCGCAAGGGGTCTTCCCCAAACTGGAGGAATTAGCGTACCTGCGGGTAAAATTTAAAATCGTAAAATCAAAACAAATAATCGCACTGCCCATTTTAGGCAGTACCCACGATAACCTCGAGATCCTAGATCTCCAGGAAATTTGCGACTCCCTAGGGGTCGCAATTCACGAGCTGTGCCTAAAAGAAATCTGTATCGCTAAAACGCCCTTTATAGGCAACGTACCGTGGGCTGAAGTCAAAAACACTTTGTACGAAACACTCCGCGAGCAAGACATCTCGCTCATAATTTGCAATCAGTTGATCCAAATCCCTCCCGAGGAAAATCGGCTGGAAATTATTAAAGAAAAGCACGACTCGTTAATTGGCGGCCACAAAGGAGTAAATAAAACTTATAAGCGTATTCGCGAATATTTTTACTGGAAAAACATGAAAACTCAAATCCAGGAGTATATTCAACATTGTCGAAATTGCCAACTTAAGAAATTGGTTCGCGTAAAAACCAAACAACCTATGATACTCACCGACACACCGGGGGCCGCGTTCGATAAGATCGCTATGGACGTAGTAGGTCCGCTCCCTTTAACGAAAAACGGTAACCAGTACATACTAACCCTCCAAGATCTGCTAACGAAATATTCATTGGCTATACCACTGAGCCGAACTCCATCAATGGACATCAGTACCGCATTCGTGAAACACTTCGTCTCGCGATTTGGCGCTCCCCGCGCCATTCTCACCGATCAAGGATCAAATTTCTGCAGCAGTCTCATGAGAACTGTTGCGAAAAAATTTAAAATCAAGGCCTACCAAACAACGGCTTTCCATCCTCAAAGCAACGGATCAATAGAACGTTCTCACCACGTACTCATGGAATACCTAAAGCAGTACGTGAACGAAAATTCCGATTGGGACGAGTACATCGATCTCGCCATGTTCTCCTATAATACGAGTCGTCACGAGGGTACAGGGTACACCCCTCACGAACTCGTCTTCGGCAAATTGGCTCGTCACCCATCGGCCCACCAACAAATCGAGGAGTCACAGGACCCCTCGTACGCCGAATATCTCGCTGAATTGTTCACCCGTATCGACAGCCTCCAGACATTGGCAGCTGAAAATCTGAAACACGCAAAGGAAAAATCAAAGGAGTATTACGATCGTAACATCAACCTAAGGTTCTTTAAAATCAGCGAACGGGTTTTGATGCTTAAAGAACCCCAAAAAGGGAAATTTGGGGACCAATACAGCGAACCATGCGAAATAATTGAAATATTATCAGGGGGTAACGTCAAAATCCTTTATCAAGGCAAACCCCGCATCGTCCACACAAACTAATTAAGGGCCACCCGTCTGTAACCAAAACCCTTGTTATTGGTTACAGAATGGAGCCGAAAAAGACGATCATCACTATTCTTCTCGTACGCACCGCAGCCTGCCTCATCGGGTACGACTGCGGCGCCCCTACACTCAACGTAACCACTGTTTCACTCGCCGACATCGGGACTTGCGACATACCGATAATTGACCCAACCCCAATACCCGTGAGAATCCAACTACTCCAACTCTCGGAATTCTCAACGACGGAGGTCATCCAATGTAAGATCGAAGTCGATAGGACTATGTATTACTGCGGCATGAGCTCGCATAATTCCATCGTCCAAAACGGTCGTCAAATCTACCTTCACGAACTAGACGACGAAACTTGCCGCAAGGTCCACGAAACCGGCATTGTACAACTGGGATTTTCCGCTATCGTCACCGGTTTAAAGAAAAACAGCACAACATCAAGGAGTCTTACGCTCGCCGGAACACTCACCAACGAAGGTAGCTGTACCGGCGCACAATATAGCGATCCTTTTGGCACCTGGAGCAACGTGGTCGTCCAGGCTTCTGCCAAAATCACCATCTCGAACTATGAGGCGTCCGTCAACATGGCAACGAATCGTATAATTCTCCAGAGCTCGACCCAATGCCAACTATCCGAAGGTCACTGTACGGATGTGGAAGGGAATCAAGCCTTTTGGAACACAGAACCCGTGGATACGTGCCTCTTCAACAGGTACGACGTTCTCTACGATGGTATGGCAACAAAACTTCGCACCATCGAAAATTCTATTCAGACGCCTGATGTATATACGCTAACGACTCAAGAAGCTACATTTGCTTTGGCCGTTAAAAACGAAAAACCCGTATGCGGCTATACGTTAATCCGAACTGAACACCCAAAATTATTCATTCTTGAGACTCGTGACGGCCAAACCTTCGATTCACGGCGCAAGGTCCTCGTCAGTAACTTAGACATATTTTCATACGTCAATTCAAAATTTATCTATGTGGAAAAACACATAAAAACCCAAATCAAAGCATTGTACACGGACGTCTTGACCCAACGCTGCAATTTGGAACAACAGGTACTTCGAAATGCTCTGGCAACCGCATCCATCTTACCAGAAAAATTCGCCCGAGCCGTTACCAAAAGTCCAGGCTACATGGCCGTTATAGCAGGCGAAGTAGCCCACATAATCAAATGCGTTCCTGTGGAATGTACACTCCGGAGAACGGACGAGTGCTACCTCGAATTACCTGTGACGCATCGTAACCAATCCTTTTTCCTCTCCACAATTTCCCGCACCCTGATCAAAGCAGGGACCCATATCGAATGCAACCCCCTCCTTCCTGCCCAATATCTTATCGCCGGGGCATGGTACCGCTTCGCCCCTCATCCAATTGAAGTTCCGCCTCCGCAAATTTTACGACCAATGACTACACCAACATGGGGATACGCACCGGTCGGAAATCTCGCAACTAGCGGAATTTATACGAACCAAGAAATCGAACAGCTCCGTGATCGAATAATGTTTCCCGCCGAAAGACCGGCACTTCTGAATAACCTGGCTCGTGGATCAGCTGGATACACCATCCCACCATGAACCGTGTCTCTGAAAAATTTACTAGACGAAAGTACTCTGGAGCATATAGCTTCAAACGCTTTTGGAAAACTGTGGAACGGCTTCGAAAAGTTTGGAGTCATCAGCGCAGGCTTCCTCGGCATCATAGCCATATATTCAATCATCAAATCGATCATCGATACCATCATTCACGGATATACCCTGCATTCACTATACGGATGCAGCTTCGCCTTGTTTGGAGCCATCTGGAACTCCGTTACCAACCTACTCGTGTCCAGGGCCCATAAGAAAAATCAGAAGAACGAAGGATCCAATACCGAACCACCCCCTAGGGAATTGGTTCCACCAACCAACGAGCCGGATCCAAAACCATCGACATCAACTAGGAGATTGTCGGGCATCGACGCCATCCTTCTTGAGCGCCTTTGCGCCGTGCCTCAGCCATCCAGTAGGGTGTCTTCGGCTTAAAGGGGGGAGGTGTTACGTCCTGGCGATCTTGCCCTCCACCAAGAACATAGAAATACCCATATACCTACCCTAAAGACTATTATACTCCCCATAAAAATATAAACACATACTAGAAATTACCCTAGGATTCACCTAGAAATATTTTTCCTACATAAAATAATGTAAACAACATATAGAATAATGTGATCCTTTATTGTTACGAAAAACAATATACTTTCAAATACTTAATACACTCTGGATAACTCCAATATAGTAATCACGTAATTCTGCGTTAAATATATAATATTACATGTACACTAGAATAAACAAAGCTTATACGTCATTTCGTAAAAACACATTTCTCCAGCTCAAATTCCTCAAAAATATAAAAATTGGAAAAACCCTTTTTATAACCAAATATAATGCAGTATAAGGATAATAATGAAATAAAGACGAAATCATAATAATAATTCGTTCTCCTAGAAGATACTCAAAAACAAGTTAAAATATAACTTATCAAAATCCAAATTTTCCAATATTAAACAGTATATTTAGTAGTAAACAACGCCTTAAGCGCCATATTTTTAGGACTAACCAATCACGTTAAAATCATTTAAAACATGGTTAAAACGAGGTTAAAATAAGTTCAACCACCCGCTATATTAAAAGGGGAAAAATTCCGATTCCAATCATACTATTCCCATAATTTTGAGACAATTAGAACTATTTATTTTCGATTTTTAAAAGAAGAGATACTTGCTTCGACCTCCTATGACGTCATGTTCTCCTGATACTCCTGTTCTTAGTCGCGACCCGCGAAATTCGTTTCCCTCAAAACTAAAAATCGTACCGCGGTCCCGCGGGTGTCAAAATTTCCCAAATAATTCCGTCTTTCATATAGACCAAACTTGCGGGCCCTAGCGCCATTATTTTTCCCTAAAAACCAAAAAACTTGCAAATCCACGGATACACCGTGTTACAGTATACCTATAGCGTACTCTCATGCATGCTTCACCTAAGAAGGCTACCATAATGGTTTCGGCCGCAAAGATGGCCGACAACCGCCATATTGTATTCCCGCCAACATCATAGAATTCCCCGGGAACCCCCGTGATCCTGTAGGACGCCATGACACCTCCTATAGACATCCCTTTTTATCCCGGTACATGCTTCCTTAAGGAGGAACCCACTACGACAGTTCCACCAATATCTCAGTACGCATGCACTTAGACATTGCATCACCCATCATCGCCACGACAGTCGTCACAAGGCAAAAGGTCACCTTCAAAAATGACGTCCCACCAATATTATTATTAAATTCAATATGGCTTCTCGGAATATCGCGTATCTTCATAACCTAAACATCCTGCAAGTAATAGGACACCTCTATTTACCACCCTTTTGCGCTGTATCTTTATTCGCCGCGCACTAACTACCATTATTATGATCCAGCAATTATTAATAAAAATGTATCTTAATTAAACAAGGAACCATAGTTCATCAGCACGAACTTATAAAATATTATGCAATAATTATACGCGTAATTTAGTCAACATTTATTACATAAAAACCTAATTAGTTAAGTAAAACTATTGTTAAATAATATTAAGTATTTTTACAAACCAACTTAATCAACGAACAATATGCATGAATATTATCAATTATATAAAATACGTTATAAACAAACTAAAAGATATTCTAATAAAATCTTTTCCGTTCAAACATATATATATATATATGGGTATATATGTATACATACGTATATATATATATATATTCCCATATATGTTAAAATCTTAATAAATAAAAAATCCTATTCTTATCATTTAAGGCAAAGAATACGTTTATTAATAGATTTCATACATAAATATAAAATGTAATAAATTGTAAAGCTCCAGGTAAATTAATAAAAATTAATTTATCAAGAGCTCCATTTAATCCTGTAAGAACAAAAGAGACAGACGCTGGTACTCCATACCGTCCCATAAGTGTAAGGGAGAAGGAAGGATACCTACGTCACAACAGCGCATACTTCCCCGACGCTGGATGCAGCCCCACCAAGAAGCCGCCGCCGCCGCTCGGGGAAGACATAAAAGAAGGGGAACCTCTCCTTCACCAGTTCTCCGGTCTCTCCACCAGTCAGTCGCGCTTCTCCGTTCGTCGTGTATACATCGGAGCCGCACACTGGAAAATCGGAACGATTTTATTCTTTTCGTATTGAATCGTATTTCCGAAACGTTTAAATATTAACTGTGTATTAAGTCTTCGCGGTATCGCAACACCGTCAAGTTGCTAATAATTAATTATTTTTGTCGAAGAGTATTTTAAAACAAAGGTTGTAACAATATATTTTTATATACATATTTAAATTCAGTGAATAATTATTTCGAGACCTTTCTCTCCCAATTAAAAACTCACCGTGCTCCTTCTTGGCATCTTGCATATTTTATCCATTTATTTCTCTCATCTCGATTCTAATACGAAACCGCTTGATTTACGAAACACTCTCTTACCTAGAAGCCAAACTTTCAGTGCACTGTACTGATGCACGTCTGCTGAGGCTCCCATCCTGCCGAATATTCTGTGCACTGTACCGATGCACGTTTACTGAGGCTCCTTCTTTCCCCAATTGTGCTCAAGGTTATGCATGTAGACCACGAC
Organism: Ophion ventricosus; assembly: GCA_963932345.1. NCBI lineage: Eukaryota > Metazoa > Arthropoda > Insecta > Hymenoptera > Ichneumonidae > Ophion > Ophion ventricosus. The sequence continues at coordinate 690,459 of OZ010726.1, read as the reverse complement.
GCAATTGTCACCTACATTTATACAAATTCAATAAATTAATCGGTTTCTTATTCAGGAATAACATAAATTCTGTGCTCTATTCAGTTTTGAATTTGTTATGCCAAGAAGACGCGCCGGTGCTCGGTTCCAACTTCGTCGCGCCGTCGCCTTGCTTCATCAGAAGCCCGCGCCGAAGGAACGTGGCGATAATATACCGGTCTATAAAAACTATCTAAGGAACGACTCGCTATCCTTCTCCCGAAACCGCGAATCATATCGAACATTCCACTAACAACCAAAGTGTTCATTGTGAGTGATAAAACAATTCGACTCGTCACCCCTGTCGTTCTATCCGACGGTTCCGAGGCATCCACCATCGGCGTACCATTGGAAACCAAGGTCATTTCCATCGACTAACCACTCGTCGTCAACATCGTTCTCTCCGCCTTGTCCATGAGTTCTTCTCCACGGTCGACCAAGCAGGGATCATCAAAACCGGTCATCATCTCCAACATCCCTGTCAACCGGGAGCTCTTGCTCGTCGACGGACGAGGATTTATCCGAGTCATTCGTACTCCACCGAATCAACCCGCTACGCACCACCGCTCGTAGGGTAAGTCGCATGCTTCGTTACCATAGATTCTTTTCTTTACCGACTACCCCATACTCGCGAGTGTTAGTTCACGTACCGATCAAATTGTGACTGATCCTCATCCCTGTTGGGCACATTCCCGACTAAAGGAAGGATCTCAAGGCTGGCGTCCGTTTATTCCAAGAATAACATTTAAATTTAACATCTCGGTTAATCTCAAATTCAAAGTTCAAATCACGTATTTTCCTTACGAATATATTTTTTTATGAATAATAAAATCCCGGACGTAACAGGGGTAAGCATCCCCGATTGTTTTCTCGTTAAGGTTGCGGTAGTCGATTACCATTCGCCACCGTTTGTTCCCTTGGGAATCGGCTTTCTTTGGCACTATCCAGAGGGGCGAACTGTAGGGGGAAATTGATGGTTGGATTATATCCCCCGATATTAGATCGTTAACCTGCTTGGTGATTTCCTCCTTATGAACGGGAGGAAAGCGATATTGCCGTGTAAGAACGGGTTGTGTTACGTCCGGGATTTTATCATTCATCAAAAAATATATTCGTAAGGAAAATACGTGATTTGAACTTTGAATTTGAGGTTAACCGAGATGTTAGATTTAAATGTTATTCTTGGATAAACGGACGCCAGCCTTGAGATCCTTCCTTTAGTCGGGAATGTGCCCAACAGGGATGAGGATCAGCCACAATTTGATCGGTACGTGAACTAACACTCGCGAGTATGGGGTAGTCGGTAAAGAAAGGAATATATTATAACGGAGCATGCGACTTACCCTACGAGCGGCGGTGCGTAGCGGGTTGATTCGGTGGAGTACGGATGACTCGGATAAATCCTCGTCCGTCGACGAGGAAGAGCTCCCGGTTGACAGGGATGTTGGAGACGATGACCGGCTTTGATGATCCCTGCTTGGTCGACCGTGGAGAAGAACTCATGAACAAGGCGGAGAGAACGATGTTGACGACGAGTGGTTAGTCGATGGAAATGATCATGGTTTTCGATGGTATGACGACGGTGGATGCCTCGGAACCGTCGGATAGAACGACCGGGGTGACGAGTCGAATTGTTTTATCACTCACAATGAACACTTGGGTTGTTCGTGGAATGTTCGATATGATTCGCGGTTTCGGGAGAAGGATAGCGAGTCGTTCCTTAGATAGTTTTTTGTAGACCGGAATATTATCGCCACGTCCCTTCGGCGCGGGCTTCTGATGAAACAAGGCGACGGCGCGACGAAGTTGGAACCGAGCACCGGCGCGTCTTCTTGGCATAACAAATACAAAACTGAAGAGAGCGCAGAATTTATGTTATTCCTGAATAAGAAACCGATTAATTTGTTGAATTTGTGTAATTGTAGTTGACAATTGCGTTGGGCTACATGCATACCCTTGAACGCAATTGGGGAAAGAAGGAGCCTCAGTAAACGTGCATCGGTACAGTGCACAGAATATTCGGCAGGATGGGAGCCTCAGCAGACGTGCATCAGTACAGTGCACTGAAAGTTTGGCTTCTAGGTAAGAGAGTGTTTCGTAAATCAAACGGTTTCGTACTGGAATTGAGATGAGAGAAATAAATTGATAAGATATGCAAGATGCCAAGAAGGAGCACGGTGAGATTTTAAGTGGGAGAGAAAGGTCTCGAAATAATGATTCACTGAATTTAAATACGTATATAAAAATATATTGTTACAACCTTTGGCTAAAATAATTAATTATTAGCAACTTGACGGTGTTGCGATACAGCGAAGACTTAATACACAGTTAATACTCGAACGTTTCGGGAATACAATTCAGCACGAAAAGGATAAAATCGTTCCGATTTTCCAGCGTGCGGCTCCGACGTATACACGACGAGCGGAGAAGCGCGACTGACTGGTGGAGAGACCGGTGAACTGGTGAAGGAGAGGTTCCCCTTCTTTTATGTCTTCCCCGAGCGGCGGCGGCGGCTTCTTGGTGGGGCTGCATCCTGCGTCGGGGAAGTATGCGCTGTTGTGACGTAGGTATCCTTCCTTCTCCCTTACACTTATGGGACGGTATGGAGTACCAGCGTCTGTCTCTTTTGTTCTTACAGGATTAAATGGAGCTCTTGATAAATTAATTTTTATTAATTTACCTGGAGCTTTACAGTTTATTACATATTATATTTATGTATGAATTCTATTAATAAACGTATTCTTTGCCTTAAATGGTAAGTATAGGATTTTTTATTTATTAAGATTTTAACATATATGGGAATATATATATATATACGTATGTATACATATATACACATATATATGTATATATGTTTGAACGGAAAAGATTTTATTAGAATATCTTTTAGTTTGTTTATAACGTATTTTATATAATTGATAATATTCATGCATATTGTTCGTTGATTAAGTTGGTTTGTAAAAATACTTAATATTATTTAACAATAGTTTTACTTAACTAATTAGGTTTTCTATGTAATCAATGTTGCCTAAAATACGCGTATAGTTATTGCATAATATTTTATAATAAAAGTATAAGTTCGTGCTGATGAACTACGGTTCCTTGTTTAATTAAAATACATTTTTATTAATAATTGCTGGATCATAATAATGGTAGTTAGTGCGCGGCGAATAAAGATACAGCGCAAAAGGGTGGTAAATAGAGGTGTCCTATTACTTGCAGGATGTTTAGGTTATGAAGATACGCGATATTCCGAGAAGCCATATTGAATTTAATAATAATATTGGTGGAACGTCGTTTTTGAAGGTGACCTTTTGCCTTGTGACGACTGTCGTGGCGATGATGGATGATGCAATGCCTAAGTGCATGCGTACTGAGATATTGGTGAAACTGTCATAGTAGGTTTCTCCTTAAGGAAGCATGTACCGGGATAAAAAGGGATGTCTATAGGAGGTGTCATGGCGTCCTACAGGATCACGGGGGTTCCCGGGGAATTCTATGATGTTGGCGGGAATACAATATGGCGGTTGTCGGCCATCTTTGCGGCCGAAACCATTATGGTAGCCTTCTTAGGTGAAGCATGCATGAGAGTACGCTATAGGTATACTGTAACACGGTGTATCCGTGGATTTCGAAGTTTTTGGTTTTTAGGGAAAAATAATGGCGCTAGGGCCCGCGAGTTTGGTCTATATGAACGAGGGAATTATTTGGGAAATTTTGACACCCGCGGGACCGCGGTACGATTTTTGAATTTGAGGGAAACGAATTTCGCGGGTCGCGACTAAGAACAGGAGTATCAGGAGAACATGACGTCATAGGAGGTCGAAGCAAGTATCTCTTCTCTTCTTAAAATCGAAAATAAATAGTTCTAATTGTCTCAAAATTATGGGAATGGTATGGTTGGAATCGGGATTTTTCCCCTTTGTTAAAAGGGGAAAAATCGCAAGATCGCCAGGACGTAACACTTATCACTCACAATGAACACTTTAGCCTTCAGTGGAGTATTCGACACGATTCGCGGTTTCGGGAGAAGAATAGCGAGTCGCTCTTTAGCTAATTTTTTATAGGCCGGAATATTGTCGCCACGTCCCTTCGGTGCGGGCTTCTGGTGAAGCTTGGCGATGGCGCGACGAAGTTGGAAACGAGCACCGGCGCGTCTTCTTGGCATAACAAATGCAATGAAAATAGAATAAGAGAATTTACGTTATTCTTGAATAGGAAACCGATTCATTTATTGAATTTGTATAATTCTAGTTTACAATTGCGTCATGGCCATGGCGCGACGAAGTTGGAAACGAGCACCGGCGCGTCTTCTTGGCATAACAAATGCAATGAAAATAGAACAAGAGAATTTACGTTATTCTTGAATAGGAAACCGATTCATTTATTGAATTTGTATAATTGTAGGTTACAATTGCGTCATGGTCTACTTGAGCGCAATTCGGGAAGGAAGGAGCCTCAGTAAACGTGCATCAGTACAGTGCACTGAATATTCGGCAGGATGGGAGCCTCAGCAAACGTGCATCAGTACAGTGCACCGAATGTTTGGCTTCTAGGTAAGAGAATATTTCGTTAAATCAAGCGGTTTCGTATTAGAGTTGAGATGAGAGAAGTAAATAGATAAAGTATGCAAGATGCCAAGAAGGAGCACGGTGAGATTTTAATTGGGAGTGAAAGGTCACGAAATAATCATTCACTGATTTTAAACACGTATAAAAGTATATTGTTACAAAATTTGGTTAAAATACACTTTGGATAAAATAATTAATTATTAGCAACTTGACGGTGTTGCGACAGGACGAAGACTTAATGAACAATTAATACTTGAACGTTTCAGAAATATAATTCAACACGAAAAGAATAAAAATGTTCCGATTTTCCAGCGTGCGGCTCCGACGTATGTTACGTCCCGGCGATCTTGCCCTCCACCACGAACATAGAAATACCCATATACTTACCTTAAAAACTATTATACTCACCATAAAAATATAAACATATACTAGGAATTACTCTAGGATTCACCTAGAAATATTTTTTCCTACATAAAATAATGTAAACAACATATAGAATAACGTAATCCTTTGTTTTTATAAAAAACAATATATCTTCAAATACTTTACACACTCTGGATAACTCCAATATAATAATCACGTAATTCTGCGTTAAATATATAATATTACATGTACACTAGAATAAATAAAGCTTATACGTCATTTCATAAAAACACATTTCTCCCGCTCAAATTCCTCAAAGTTAGGATAAAATATAAAAATTGGAAAAACCCTTTTTATAACCGAATATAATGCAATAGAAGGATAATAAAGAAATAAAGACGAAATCATAATAATAATTCGTTCTCCTAGAAGATACTCAAAAACAAGTTAAAATATAACTTTTCAAAATCCAACTTTTCCAATATTAAACAGTATACTTAGTAGTAAACAACGTCCTGAGCGCCATATTTCTAGGGCTAACCAATCACGTTAAAATCACTTAAAACATGGTTAAAACTAGGTTAAAATGAGTTCAACCACCCGCTATATTAAAAAGGGAAAAATCCCGATTCCAACCATACCATTCCTATAATTTTGAGACAATTAGAACTATTTATTTTCGATTTTTAAAAGAAGAGATACTTGCTTCGACCTCCTATGAAGTCATGTTCTCCTGATACTCCTGTTCTTAGTCGCGACCCGCGAAATTCGTTTCCCTCAAAACTAAAAATCGTACCGCGGTCCCGCGGGTGTCGAAATTTCCCAAATAATTCCCTCTTTCATATAAACCAAACTCGCGGGCCCTAGCGCCATTATTTTCCCCAAAAAACCGAAAAACTTGCAAATCCACGGATACACCGTGTTACAGTATACCTTAGTGTACTCTCATGCATGCTTCACCTAAGAAGGCTAGCATAATGGTTTCGGCCGTAAAGATGGCCGACAACCGCCATATTGTATTCCCACCGACATCATGGAATTCCCCGGGAACCCCCGTGATCCTATAGGATGCCATGACACCTCCTATAGACATCCCTTTTATCCCAGTACATGCTTCCTTAAGGAGGAACCCACTATGACAGTTCCACCAATATCTCAGTACGCATGCACTTAGACCTTGCATCATCCATCATCGAAACGACAGTCGTCACAAGGCAAATTATTATTAAATTTACCAATATTATTATTAAATTCAATATGGCTTCTCGGAATATCGCGTATCTCCATAACCTAAACATCCTGCAAGTAATAGGACACCGCTATTTATCTCCCTTTTGCGCCGTATCTTTATACGCCGCGCACTAACTACCATTATAATGGTCCAGCGATTATTAATAAAAATATATCTTAATTAAACAAGGAACCATAGTTCATCAGCACAAACTTATACTTTTATTATAAAGTATTCTGCAATAACTATACGCGTATTTTAGACAACATTTATTACATAGAAAACCTAATTAGTTAAGTAAAAACTATTGTTAAATAATCTTTAACGATATTAAGTATTTTTACAAACCAACATAATCAACGAACAATATGCATGAATATTATCAATTATATAAAATACGTTATAAATAAAATAAATGATATTCTAATGAAATCTTTTCCGTTCAAACATATATATATATATGTATATATGTATACATACATATATATATATATATTCCGATATTTTTAAATCCTAATAAATAATAAATCCTATATAAAATACTTACCATATAAGGAAACGGGTACCATAATACGTTTATTAAAAGATTTCGTACATAAATATAAAATGTAATAAATTGTAAAGCTCCAGGTAAATTAATAAAAATTAATTTATCACTTAATCCTGTAAGAACAAAAGAGAAAGACGCTGGTACTCCATGCCGTCCCATAAGAGTAAGGGAGAAGGAAGGATGCCTACGTCACAACAGCGCTCACTTCCCCGACGCTGGATGCTGCCCCACCAAGAAGCCGCCGCCTCCGCTCGGGGAATACCTAAAAGAAGGGGAACCTCTCCTTCACCAGTTCTCCGGTCTCTCCAACAGTCAGTCGCGCTTCTCCGTCCGTCGGACCCGCACGCTGGAAAATCGGCTCTTACAATTTACGAACCTTTGGTTCTTTTTGGGTAAAAGTTATACCTTTTTTGATTCATATACGAATATTTACATCGTACGTTTGTTTTATTGTATTCGATTTATCCTCCGCGATTTAATTCAAGTTTTGAGATGTAACAATATATTGATAATCTCCAAAGTGATAATCGTTGTGTTAATTTATTACGTTAATCCTAAATTCCTTAATTCGAACGAAAGTGTCACTCATCGTTTTCTTCGGCATACTTTATTCAGAATTTCCAGTTTATTCCTAAATAATTGTGAAAGGAATTGTGCCAGTTATCCAAAGTTCTCTACTATTACTTTACCTTGTGTCCTCATCCTTTACCGGTGATTTGACGATCTTTCGTGCTGCCTAGTGGCCAAACACGATCGCCACGATCCACCATGTAATCTCATTCATATTCTTCCGGTGATTGGACGATCTTTCGTGCTGCCTAGTGGCCAAGCACGATCGCCACGATCTACCGTTTACCCCATTTATGTTCTTCCGGTGATTTGACGATCTTTCGTGCTACCTAGTGGCCAAGCACGGTCGCCAAAATCCACCACGTTCTGTCACTTTCGGTGTCACAACAGTGCTGCCTAGAGGCCAAGCACTCATGCCACAATTTTGGAAACTAGGCCAATACCTGAAACCAATTATTTGAAGTCATTAGCTACTTACATTTCTCTAATGCCAAGAAGACGTGCAGGTGTCCACAACGACGCCGCGCTCTGTCTAGCCGAAGCGGAACTTCGGCTCAACATTCTCGCGGTAATAACAGAACTCTAGAACAATAGTTCAATCAATTGCCACCTAGTGCAAAATTGCGAATTATTTCAAATACTCTCCTCGATTCGCGAGTGTACATCTTGGACAATCATTCAATCCATCGCGTATCTCCACCGTCACCCGTCGACGAATCAGCTACATCCACTGTCGTTGCATCACCTGTGCCTGAAGTGACAGGTCCAGTTATTTCATTCGACATCGGAACCTCCTCTGTCATCGTCGAACCGGAACTCAGTTCTCACTCCGTCGCCTCACCTGTTGCTGATTCTCCATCCGTCTCTAGATCAGCACACAACTAGGTTCCATCCCTATGGGTGCATGCGCATCATCATCTAAGAGGCCTGCCGTGGAACTCGCAGTCCCCGAAATCATCGTTCGGATCGAGGTAATCCACACTGATCTCAGAACTTGCCTCCAAGGACCGCAGCGTCCTCTTCCACCCGCTACGCACCGCCGCTCGTAAGGGTAAGTCAGATTAATTCACGCTACTATCTTTTCTACTCACTTACCCTAATTCCGTATTTTCTATATTTTATAACCCCATATTTACCGATCAAATCGTGACGGATCCTCATCCCTGTTGGGCACATTCCCGACTAAAGGCAGGATCTCAGGGCTGGCGTCCGTTTATCTGAAAATAGAAGTATCAATTTAGAATCTCGCTTAATCTCAAGTTCAAAGTCCAAATCATGTGTTTTCTCTTCAAATATATTTTTTTTTATAAATAATAAATTCCTGGACGTAACACGTATACACGACGAGCGAAGAAGCGCGACTAACTGGTGGAGAGACCGGAGAACTGGCGAGCAGCGGAGGAGCCGGCTTTTTATTGGCCTCGAGGTGGAGGGGCGCGGTACGCATGCGTCGTGGAGTGGAGACGCCGATGCCGATGTTTCCCTCTCGCTCGCTCTTACAGCGTTAAACGGAGAATTTGACGATAATTTAATTATTATTAAATTATCGTTAAATTATTGTTACAACAAATGATTATCTTAATTTTGAATAAGTTTACAGGTAAGTATTCGTAGTTTGACCGACGATAAATTAATGTTTTAATTTATCGTTAGTCTTACAATTTGTTATAACAATTGGTTTTTTGAATAAAGTATATAATTTTATGTAAATTTGGTTGTTAACTTATTTTTCTCCTTTATGCGCATCGTGGAATCGGACTCGATATAATATTAAATTGTTAAGAGTGAAGATAATGTATTCTGATGTATTCTTATGATTAAAAAATGGATAAATGTTGAATACGAGGAATTTAATAAAAGAATATAAACATGGGTGTGTAAAAGTTGCGTGTAATAATTATTAAAACGCAGTTCTTATTTAATTATTATGCGTATCGATATTGTGACTTTATTTGTTCTTAATAAACGCGAGGATTATATATGAAGTTGCAATTTATTGTTTAATTATTTATAAGATGTATTCGTGAATTATTTATAATATTTAATATTTCTTAATAATATTTATTGTATTCCTTAAGTATATTTTTTTTTTTATTATTGTATTGTTAAATAACGAATTTGTTAAGTAATGTGTATGTTAGTTTATTCCTACGTATTTTACGTGTGACTAATATTAATAATAATAGCGGGTAGAGGACAAAGGGCCGAAGGAGTGATACGTGATATATATTGGAGCGGATGTTTAGACTACGAGATAATGATGGCGCGACAGAGATTTGTTTATCTCTAAGTATTACGTGGTATTGTTTAAATTGTTATTTCGTAGAAGCCTACGTGCAGCGCGTGGCTTGCATCATGGCGGCGCGTCGATGAGAGAGACGCGACGAGTGTGAGAGAGACGGGTACATATGCTGGGAAAGTTCGGGAAAAGTATCTGGATAGTGCCTTCTATTGTATGTCCAAAAATAGTAAAGAGTACAAAAAGAGGCTTATGTTGTAAAAGAGCGCTTGCTCGCTTCAAGAGGCAATAAAACAATTCAAGGGTTTTCTGGAAAGCGTCTCGAAAGAAATGCTCGCTCGACTCGAGGGGCAATAAAGTAATTGGGGAAAATGCCTTGCTCGACTCGAGGGGTAATAAAGTAATTTGGTGAAAGGTCACGTAGCATCCATTCGCCATAGGGCCTGTGAGTAAGAGAGAGAAGGTTAGGCCAAGTGAGGGTAGGACAAGGATAGACTCTATGTAAAGGGAAGTCGCGGGGTCGCGAGTGTATCGCGGCCTCGCGGATTATGTAATTCCGCGGTTTCATGATGAAGGTTCCGCGGGTGGGTGAAATAAGAATTTAGGGTTAATAATTATGATTCGCGGGTCCGCGAATTACATCGCGGAACCACGGAAACGGGTTTCGCGGTAGTGAAAGAAGGATTTTATGATGCGGGTTACATGATAATGAAAGAGGTACGCTGGTAACCCGAAGAGAGACGGATGGAAGATAGAGGAGATGGCGTCGAGGCTGACGTAGTTCTTGGTTGAGCGCGCGAAGTATCAGGAGAACAGGAGATATATGTTGGTATCTACGCGGAGCGTTAGAGAGAGATGGAGAGAGCGCGATCAGCGGGAGTATATGTATGCTAGGAAAGCTAGAAAAGCTAATTAATGCGTTTATTATGATGTAACAATAATAATATTATTAATATTGACGGAAAAATATTCCTGCCGATATGAGTATAATGTACAATATATTTATGTATGTATGTAGAAGGGGTAAGTATATGTGTGTCTATATATATATATATGGTAGAGAGCAAGATCGCCAGGACGTAACACAGCAGAAAATTCCCATCTCTCAAATGCTTTAAAAGTTTTCGAGACACGCGATCGACTCTCAATGCAATAAGAAAATTTCATAGTCTTCGTTACCACAACCGGGCAACCGATTGACGATGGCGTAAAGGACCTCCAGGCGCAAGAAATGTTGCCGAAACTGGAGCAACTCACATATCTACGAGCTAAACGCAAACAAGAAAAAGGAAAAAATATAATTGCGCTCCCGATTATGGGTAACTTACACGAAAATTTAGAAACCGAAGATCTCTTAGAAATATTCGAATCATTAAAAGACGTTATTATCGAATCGAGTTTCCGAACTATTACATCGCGAAAACTCACGAAATCGGCCGAATATCATGGGCCGAAGTCAAAAACGTACTTTACAAAACGCTGCGCGAAAGGAATTTAACACTCATAATCTGTAAACAATTGGTTCAAATTCCTCCCGAAGAATTACGCTTAGAAATGATAAAAGAGAAACACGATTCGTTAATTGGCGGACACAAGGGTGTGAATAAAACCTACAAACGTATCCGTGAAAACTATTTTTGGAAGAACATGAAAAAACAAATACAAGAATACATTCAACACTGTCAAAATTGCCAACCGAAAAAACTAGTTCGTGTAAAAGCGATACAAACAATGGTTTTGACGGATACTCCTGGCGCTGCGTTCGACAAAATTGCCATGGACGTAGTCGGCCCCCTCCCTTTAACCAGAAAGGGTAACCAATATATATTCACCATTCAGGATCTCCTGACTAAGTATTCGATGGCGATTCCATTGAATCGTACTACCGCTATAGATATTGGTGATGCGTTTGTCAAAAATTTTATTTCTCGTTTTGGGGCACCAAAGGCTATCCTTACAAACCAAGGTTCAAACTTTTGTAGTAGTTTAATGAAATCAATCGCAAGGAAATTCAAAATTAAAGCTTACCACACGACCACGTTTCACCCGCAAAGCAACGGGTCTATTGAACGTTCGCATCACGTACTAATGGAATACCTAAAACAGTACGTCAACGAAACTTCCGAGTGGGACGAGTATATCGACCTTGCGATGTTTTCGTATAACACCAGTCGTCACGAAGGAACAGGGTACACTCCGCACGAATTAGTTTTTGGGAAATTGGCACGTCATCCTTCCGCTCATCACCAAATTGAGGAACAACAAGATCACTCTTACATGGAGTATCGCGAGGAACTGTTCACCCGCATCTCGAATCTCCAATTACAGGCCTGCGACACTCTCAATCGGGCAAAATAAAAATCAAAGAAATACTTTGATCGAAACATTAATCCGAAGCTTTTTAAGATCGGTGATGGAGTGTTAATGCTGAAGGAGCCACGGAAGGGTAAATTTAGCGACCAGTATACCGAACCATGCGAAATTGTAGGACTATTATACGGAGGCAACGTTAAAATTCTTTACAAGGGCAAACCTCGAATTGTGCATACCAATAAATTGCGTGGAACACGCCTGTAACTCCAAAAATGTAAAACTGCTTATAAATGAACTTCAAGATGGTGATAACCTGTTTTATCTTCCTAATTCAAACGGTCCATGGGCTCGTTGGATATGATTGTGGCGGTCCATCGCCGAATATTACTACTGTATCAATCAGCGAAATCGGATCATGTGATATCCCGTTAATCACGACATCCAAATGGATGTCCATCCGTATCCAACTCCTGCAACTATCTGAGCTTTCTGCAACAGAAGTAATACAATGCAAAATTGAAATTGATCGAATAATTTATTGTTGTGGGATGAGCTCCCACAATTCCATCGTTCACAATGGACGCCAAGTTTACCTTAACGAACTGGATGACACCGGTTGCCGCAAAATCCATGAAACTGGAATTATCCAACTGGGTTTTACTACTATCATCTCCGGAATTAAAGCAAACAGCACAACTACAAGAGGTATAACGCCCGCCGGAACTCTGACTACTGAAGGCCGTTGCTCTGGAGCCCAATATAGTGATCCATTTGGCACATGGGACAACGTCGTGGTCCAGGCATCTGTGAAAATCACCATATCCAGCTACGAGGCCACGGTCAACATGGTCAACGACCGCATCATCCTACAATCCGCTACACACTGCCAACTTTCGTTGGGTTCTTGCACCGATGTCGAGGGGAACCACGCTTTCTGGAAGACGGAACCTGTCGACACGTGCATGTTCAACCGCTATGATGTACTGTACGAAGGAATTGCTACAAAATTACATACCATTGCAACCACAGTCCAGACACCTGATGTCTGCACTTTAACAACACAGGAAACAACGTTTGCATTAGCTTTTCGTAGTCGAAAGTCGATTTGTGGCTTTACGCTAATAAAAACGGAGCACCCGAAATTATTCATACTCGAGACTTTGAATGCAGAAGTATTTGCAGCACGTCGCAAAATTTTAATTAGTATTCTTGACATTTTCGCATACGTAAACTCGAAGTTTATCTATGTCGAGAAACACATCAAGCACCAAATAACAACACTATATAAGGATGTGATAACCCAACGCTGCAAATTAGAACAACAAGTACTCCGCAACGCCCTAGCAACAGCATCTTCTTTTCCTGAAAAGTTCGCTCGAGCCGTCACCAAAGCACCTGCTTATATGGCCGTTATTGCAGGGGAAGTCGCTCACATCATTAAGTGTATCCCAGTCGAATCCACCCTCCGAAGAACCGAAAATTGTTACATGGAGTTACCTGTTATGCACCAAAATCAATCGTACTTTCTATCGACGATCTCGCGAATATTAATTAAAACCGGCACAAACATTGAATGCAATCCAATACTACCTTCTCACTATAGGTTTATATTTTTATTGGGAAGTATAATAGTTTTTAGGGTAGGTATATGGGTGTATCTATGTTCGTGGTGGAGGGCAAGATCGCCAGGACGTAACAGCTTCCGCGGGGCCCCCGGGGACTCAAGCCCCGCTTCTGTGCAATGGCCCGTCGGGAGCGGAAATGTGTACCACCACGGCGCCTCGACATACGGAAGTAATCCAAATTCACAACTTTAAACTACTCCCAAAATACTAGGTTGATCGTATTGGGCTAAGATGGATGCGAGTAGGGAATCTATCATGCATAAATTTTTGCACGATAGTGTGGACCAAAGGAGAGGAGCCGTCATGCATATATATATCTGCACAACAGCGGATGAATCGCCAAAGGAGCTATCGTGCATATATTTCTGCACGACAGTGGGTATTGGAATTAAACTGGAAGAGCGAGAGGGGAGAGAGGTACACCACAATTGTATCGCATGAAGTAGATAAATTGAAGACACTGGATTAATTCCGTATTGGACACTGTTCCGTGTAGTTTACTAATAACACTAAATTCTTGTTTGTATGTTAGTGATTAGGATTGGGATCGATGAAAAATAATTCAGTAACACTGATTTCACCTTTTAACACTGTATTGTTACAAACTTCGTTGAAAGACGCGAAATAATTGACAAAACTTAATCAAATAATTAAAGACCGATTTTCAGAGACGGGGCGGCGTAGCGCGATGTTGCTCTGTTGGAGAGACCGGACGAACTGAGGAGCTCCTGGCTCCGCGGGTATCTTTTGTAATTCGCTCGAATGGTGGGGGCTGTGTCGACGCTCCCCACTCCTGACGTCACTCTTGGTACGTATATCTATCGTTTTATGGTGTTATAATTGTTCGCATATTTATAAACGTGGGTAAACGAATTTCATTAGCTTACCATCGTTTTTACAATGGTTTATACGGTTTTTAATGATAAATTCTCGCTTACAATAAATTCTCGCTTCCCTTTTTATTTTGCGGTTGTAAATGTTGATCGATTAATTTTTATTAATTTGTCATCATTTTTACACATGGATCGTTTATTTACTTAAATTATAACTTGTAAATAGTATTTAGTTGTTTACCGTGTTTTTACGTTGTCCGTTCTGCATTGGATTGGTACTATGTTTAATTTATTGCTAACAACATGGAATGTGTGCTGTTTATTATTTCTGTATAGTTATTTAGCGTTAACCTTGGTTGATTTCTTTTTGATCACTTTGTTGAGTTGTTATCTTCCTAAAAATGTCAGGATGACATATAACCATTTGTTTATAATGTACGCAATCCGTTAATTCATAATAATATTCTCTAATATTTGACGGATGGTGTTACGTCCCGGATGTAACAATGGTGGGAATTGTACGTTTGGGAAGTTCCCACTGAAGATCTACGTGTGCTGCTGTCTTATCACCGTGAGCAGCCCGCAGTCACACGTGATACCCCAGGAATGTGCATCGTCTTGTGAGAACGTTCGCCGAAGCCCGTTCTCTTGGGAGTGACCTGTGTCAGCACTTCTCATGGTGCTGGATGCTGCGATGTCCTCCTCGGAGAGTTCGGGGTTTTGTATGGGCGTTTTTAAGCGGAATGATCCCGTATAGGCACTTCTATAAGCTGTCATTTATTTATAACTTCGGTACTGTATGGATTCTTTCGTGCGTAATTTGTATAGGTATGTATATTTGTAGTAAAGTTGATATTATAATACGTGTGTACGCACGTTCTTAGGTATATATATATTTGTTTGTGCACGATGCATAAGTGTCTAATAAGAACGTGTACCGTGGATATTGGCATTTGATTTGGCATGAAAGATATAGATGTATAAGTATGTATTTATCTACAGATATATAGGTGTGTGTCTTTATATATGCACATGTCTTACAAGAGCGTGCATGGCTCCAATTACAAAACTAATCAATGGAATCAAAAACGGTTCGACCTGTAGACTCGTGGTACTCTACCGGTACGGTTTTGTGTTTCGTCAAATAGTTTCGGAATAGGAGCCATAAAACGTGCATACGCTTTAACAATACCGTTACACTCCCTGTATACTACATATCTGTATACACATAATTAATACACAATAATGCATAATGCACAAATACGCAACTATATTTACCCACATACATGCATACATATACATTATTACATTATTATATGAACATACATATTTACATGCATCAGTACTTATATAGAAAAATGAATTTTGAGGGCGCTATTGCCAGGACGTGATACCGCCCCCCTTTAGGAAGAAGCAACCCTGTTGGATTGCTGAGGAACAATGCGACCAAGGAGACTGGCAGTGGGGCCCGAAAGTTATCTTGAAGACGAAGGTACTTCTGGTTGGGCCACCTGTTGACCTTGTATATGTAGTAAATCTTGATAACGCGTACTGACGGCAGGGATCTCTTCAATGTTGCGTCTTCGTTTATGGGCCCTTGAAATTAATAGGCTGGTTACGGAGTTCCAAATGGCTCCAAGCAGAGCGACACTCCATCCGTACAGCGAATGCAGGGTGTAGCCTTGAATGCACGTATCGATGATTCCCTTGATTATCGAGTAAATGGATAATATTCCAAATAAACCAGCGCTGAATATGCCGAATTTTTGGAACCCGCTCCATAATTTGGTGAAGGCCTTTGATGCGATATGCTTCAGGGTATCCTCATCAAGCAGATTCTTCAAAGAGACCGATCCAGATGGTATGGAATATCCGGCTGAACCCAGGGCGAGATTGTTGAGGAGCGCTGGACGTTCGGCAGGAAACATTATTCGATCGCGTAATTGTTTCGTTTCCTGGTCGGTGTAGATGCCACTTGTTGCAAGGTTTCCGATGGAGGTGTAACCCCAAGTAGGTGTAACCATCGGTTGAATTATTTGCGGTGGTAGAACTTCAATTGCGTGTGGGGAGAAACGGTACCATACTCCGTCTATTAAGTATTGAGCTGGTAGTATTGGATTGCATTCACTGTTTGTGCCGGTTTTAATTAATATTCGCGAGATCGTCGATAGAAAGTACGATAGATTTTGGTGCATAACAGGTAACTCCATGTAACAATTTTCGGTTCTTCGGAGGGTTCATTCGACTGGGATACACTTTATGATGTGAGCAACTTCCCCTGCAATAACGGCCATATAACCAGGTGCTTTGGTGACGGCTCGAGCGAACTTTTCAGGAAAAGAAGATGCTGTTGCTAGGGCGTTGCGGAGTACTTGTTGTTCTAATTTGCAGCGTTGGGTTATCACATCCTTATATAGTGTTGTTATTTGGTGCTTGATGTGTTTCTCGACATAGATAAACTTCGAGTTTACGTATGCGAAAATGTCAAGATTACTAATTAAAATTTTGCGACGTGCTGCAAATACTTCTCCATTCAAAGTCTCGAGTATGAATAATTTCGGGTGCTCCGTTTTTATTAGCGTAAAGCCACAAATCGACTTTCGACTACGAACAGCTAATGCAAACGTTGTTTCCTGTGTTGTTAAAGTGTAGACATCAGGTGTCTGGACTGGTATGTAATTTTGTAGCAATTCCTTCGTACAGTACATCATAGCGGTTGAACATGCACGTGTCGACAGGTTCCGTCTTCCAGAAAGCGTGGTTCCCCTCGACATCGGTGCAAGAACCCAACGAGAGTTGGCAGTGTGTAGCGGATTGTAGGAGGATGCGGTCGTTGACCATGTTGACCGTGGCCTCGTAGCTGGATATGGTGATTTTCACAGATGCCTGGACCACGACGTTGTCCCATGTGCCAAATGGACCACTATATTGGGCTCCAGAGCAACGGCCTTCAGTAGTCAGAGTTCCGGCGAGCGTTATACCTCTTGTAGTTGTGCTGTTTGCTTTAATTCCGGAGATGATAGTAGTAAAACCCACTTGGATAATTCCAGTTTCATGGATTTTGCGGCAACCGGTGTCATCCAGTTCGTTAAGGTAAACTTGGCGTCCATTGTGAACGATGGAATTGTGGGAGCTCATCCCACAGTAATAAATTATTCGATCAATTTCAATTTTGCATTGTATTACTTCTGTTGCAGAAAATTCAGATAGTTGCCGGAGTTGGATACGGATGGATGTTAAAGTTGGCGTGATTAACGGGATATCACATGATCCGATTTCGCTGATTGATACAGTAGTAATATTCGGCGATGGACCGGCACAATCATATCCAACGAGCCCATGGACCGTTTGAATTAGGAAGATAAAACAGGTTATCACCATCTTGAAGTTCATCTATAAGCAGTTTTACATTTTTGGAGTTACAGGCGTGTTCCACGCAATTTATTGGTATGCACAATTCGAGGTTTGCCCTTGTAAAGAATTTTAACGTTGCCTCCGGATAATAGTCCTACAATTTCGCATGGTTCGGTATACTGGTCGCTAAATTTACCCTTACGTGGCTCCTTCAGCATTAACACTCGATCACCGATCTTAAAAAGCTTCGGATTAATGTTTCGATCAAAGTATTTCTTTGATTTTTCTTTTGCCCGATTGAGAGTGTCGCGGGCCTGTAATT
The DNA here is from genome assembly GCA_963932345.1 of Ophion ventricosus. Lineage (NCBI taxonomy): Eukaryota > Metazoa > Arthropoda > Insecta > Hymenoptera > Ichneumonidae > Ophion > Ophion ventricosus. The sequence goes on along the minus strand of OZ010726.1, from coordinate 672,470 downwards.
GGAGATTCGAGATGCGGGTGAACTCCATGTAAGAGTGATCTTGTTGTTCCTCAATTTGGTGATGAGCGGAAGGATGACGTGCCAATTTCCCAAAAACTAATTCGTGCGGAGTGTACCCTGTTCCTTCGTGACGACTGGTGTTATACGAAAACATCGCAAGGTCGATATACTCGTCCCACTCGGAAGTTTCGTTGACGTACTGTTTTAGGTATTCCATTAGTACGTGATGCGAACGTTCAATAGACCCGTTGCTTTGCGGGTGAAACGCGGTCGTGTGGTAAGCTTTAATTTTGAATTTCCTTGCGATTGATTTCATTAAACTACTACAAAAGTTTGAACCTTGGTTTGTAAGGATAGCCTTTGGTGCCCCAAAACGAGAAATAAAATTTTTGACAAACGCATCACCAATATCTATAGCGGTAGTACGATTCAATGGAATCGCCATCGAATACTTGGTCAGGAGATCCCGAAGGGTGAATATATATATATATGGTTACCCTTTCTGGTTAAAGTGAGGGGGCCGACTACGTCCATGGCAATTTTGTCGAACGCAGCGCCAGGAGTATCCGTCAAAACCATTGGTTGTTTCGTTTTTACACGAACTAGTTTTTTCAGTTGGCAATTTTGACAGTGTTGAATGTATTCTTGTATTTGTTTTTTCATGTTCTTCCAAAAATAGTTTTCACGGATACGTTTGTAGGTTTTATTCACACCCTTGTGTCCGCCAATTAACGAATCGTGTTTCTCTTTTATCATTTCTAAGCGTAATTCTTCGGAAGGAATTTGAACCAATTGTTTACAGATTATGAGTGTTAAATTCCTTTCGCGCAGCGTTTTGTAAAGTACGTTTTTGACTTCGGCCCATGATATTCGGTCGATTTCGTGAGTTTTCGCGATGTTAATAGTTCGGAAACTCGATTCGATAATAACGGCTTTTAATGATTCGAATATCTCTAAGAGATCTTCGTTTTCTAAATTTTCGTGTAAGTTACCCATAATCGGGAGCGCAATTATATTTTTTCCTTTTTCTTGTTTGAGTTTAGCTCGTAGATATGTGAGTTGCTCCAGTTTCGGCAACATTTCCTGCGCCTGGAAATCCTTTGCGCCATCGTCAATCGGTTGCCCGGTTGTGGTAACGAAGACTATGAAATTTTCTTTTTGCATTGAGAGTCGATCGCGTGTCTCGAAAACTTTTAAAGCATTTGAGAGATGGGAATTTTCTGCTGCTAATTGGAAGGCGGGATTTTCATTATCGATCATATCGCTTTGGTTGCTTTCATCGTCTGTTTCGTCACCACTCTCAGGTATACCTTCGTAAGTTTCGTTAGGAGTTTCGTATTCTGGAATTTCTACGTCATTCGTTGTTTCAGGTTGAATGGTGGTGAGTGGAGGACTCGGAGCATTCTCGGGAGAAAGAGGGCTAATTGGATGTGGAACAGGATTATCGTCGCTCCCGAGCAGTTTTTCCTCATTTTCGGAATTGAATGGTGATTTTTCTCTACTTCTTTTTCGTAAAATGACTTCTTTGTCTCCAGTGGTCGATAATTTCCGTTTGGGGGGTTTTCTTGGATGATCTTTTCCTTTGCTAGGTTTGGTCTTCACTGGGCTAAATATTCTTTCTTCATCGGAATCAGAGTCTCCACTGTATAAATGGTGCATCATGAACACCGTTTTTGGATGTATTGGAGGTTTGCGGGACAGAGCGTCAGCGTTGCTGTTTGCTTTGCCCGGCTTGTAAACTATTTGATAAGTATAGTTTGCCAAACTGAGTCGCCAATGGACTAATCTATTTGGGGGATCCTTTACTGAGTACAACCATACAAGAGGTTTATGGTCAGTGACTAATTGGAATTCTGGACCGTAAACATAGGGTCTAAAATGATTTACGCTGTATATGATAGCGAGTAATTCCTTTTCTATCGTTGAGTAGTTCGTTTCGTGTTTATTCAGAGTGCGGGAAGCATAGCTGATTAGGCGATCTTTGCCTATTTCACCCTGGCTTAATACTCCTCCAATTGCGCTATCTGAAGCGTCCGTTGTAATTATGAATGGCTTGGAGAAGTCCGGGTATTGCAATACTGGTTCCTTGCAAAGAGCGTCACGTAGGGTCGCGAACGCTTTTTCTTGGGCATCGGTCCATTTAAAATGTGACCCCTTTTTTAACAAAAGGGTTAATGGCTTCGCAATGCCAGAAAATTTTTCGATAAATCTCCGGTAATACCCCGTAAGCCCCAAAAACTGTTTAATTTTCTTTTGGGTAGTTGGTCTCCGGTAGTTTCGCAACGCTTCTAATTTCTTTGGGTCGGGTTTCATACCGTCTTCACTAATAATGTGACCCAAATACGTAACTTCCCGTCTTAGAAATTCGCATTTGTCAGGTTGGAGTTTTAGGTTGGCCTGACGTAATCGTTTGGCTAACTTCGAAATTTTTTTATCGTGTTCGTCGAGCGTTTTCGCATAAATAACTATATCGTCCAGATAGACGAACGAATTCGTTTCCTTGCAGACCTGTGAGGATTTGGTCCATAAGACGTTGAAACGTCGCAGGTGCGTTTTTGAGACCGAATGGCATTCTATTGAATTGATAGTGACCAAATGGTGTGGCGAACGCAGTCTTGTGAGCATCGTCAGGGTGCAACTTAATTTGATGGAATCCACTTGCGAGGTCAAAAACCGAAAAATACCTTGCGTTGCCTAATTGGTCCAAAATTTCGGTTATTTGTGGAAGGGGGTAAGCATCCCCGATTGTTTTTTCATTTAGGTTCCTGTAATCGATTAGCATTCGCCACCTTTTTCTACCGTGGGAGTCCTCTTTCTTTGGGACGATCCACACAGGAGAACTGTAAGGGGATGACGATGGGCGAATTATTTCGCTCTCAATCAGCTCATTTACTTGTTTTGTTATTTCCTGTTTGTGGATGGGAGGGAATCGGTATTGGCGCGTGAAGACGGGTACATCGTCCGCTGTTATTATTCTATGGGATGTTACGTTAGTACAACCGAGTGGTTTTCCTGGAATATGGAACAAATCGATATTTTCTCCAATTGTAGATATAACATTAGCATGTTCCTCCTTGTTTAAATGGTCGAGACGAAGCAATGATATTACATCGTAAACCTTTGTTTCCCTTTCAACTTTTAACACCTTCCTTTTTGGTGCCATGGCAAGAATTGCCTCCTCCTCCGTTAATACCTTTTCCGGAAAGGGGAGGGACAAAAAAGGCTCCTCGTCCTCATTAGATTCTTCAGAGGGTGTTACGTCCGGGAATTTATTATTAAAAAAAAAATATATATATATTTGAAGAGAAAACACATGATTTGGACTTTGGACTTGAGATTAAGCGAGATTCTAAATTGATACTTCTATTTTCAGATGAACGGACGCCAGCCCTGAGATCCTGCCTTTAGTCGGGAATGTGCCCAACAGGGATGAGGATCAGTCACGATTTGATCGGTAAATATGGGGTTATAAAATATAGAAAATACTGAAATAGGGTAAGTGGGTACAAAAGATAGTAGCGCGAATTAATCTGACTTACCCTTACGAGCGGCGGTGCGTAGCGGGTGGAAGAGGACGCTGCGGTCCTTGGAGGCAAGTTCTGCGATCAGTGTGGATTACCTCGATCCGAACGATGATTTCGGGGACAGCGAGTTCCACGGCAGGCCTCTTAAATGATGATGCGCATGCACCCATAGGGATGGAACCTAGTTGTGTGCTGATCTAGCGACGGATGGAGAATCAGCAACAGGTGAGTCGACGGAGTGGGAACTGAGTTCCGGTTCGACGATGACAGAGGAGGTTCCGATGTCGAATGAAATAACTGGACCTGTCACTTCCGGCACAGGTGATGCAACGATAGTGGATGTAATCGATTCGCCGACAAGGGACGGTGGAGATACGCGACGAATTGAATGATTGTCCAAGATGTACTCTCGCGAATCGAGGAGAGTATTTGAAATAATTCGCAATTTTGCACTAAGCGGCAATTGATTGAACTGTTGTTCTAGAGTTCTGTTATTACCGCGAGAATATTGAGCCGAAGTTCCGGTTCGGCTAGACAGAGCGCGGCGTCGTTGGAAGTGGACACCTGCACGTCTTCTTGGCATTAGAGAAATGTAAATAGGTAATGACTTCAAATAATTTGTTTCAGGTATTGGCCCAGTTTCCAAATTTGTGGCACGAGTGCTTGGCCTCTAGGCAGCACTGTTGTGACACCGAAAGAGACAGAACATGGTGGATTTTGGCGACCGTGCTTGGCCACTAGGCAGCACGAAAGATCGTCAAATCACCGGAAGAACATAAATGGGGTAAACGGTAGATCGTGGCGATCGTGCTTGGCCACTAGGCAGCGCGAAAGATCGTCCAATCACCGGAAGAATATGAATGAGGATACACGGGGGATCGTGGCGATCGTGCTTGGCCACTAGGCAGCACGAAAGATCGTAAAATCACCGGTAAAGGATGAGGACACAAGGTAAAGTAATAGTAGAGAACTTTGGATAACTGGCACAATTCCTGTCACAATTATTTACGAATAAACCGGAAATTCTGAATAAAGTATGCCGAAGAAAACGATGAGTGACACTTTCGTTCGAATTAAGGAATTCAGGATTAACGTAATAAATTAACACAACGATTATCACTTTGGAGATTATCAATATATTGTTACAACTCAAAACTTGAATTAAATCGCGGAGGATAAATCGAATACAATAAAACAAACGTACGATGTAAATATTCGTATATGAATCAAAAAGGGTATGACTTTTACCCAAAAAGAACCAAAGGTTCGAAAATTGTAAGAGCCGATTTTCCAGCGTGCGGGTCCGACGAACGGAGAAGCGCGACTGACTGGTGGAGAGACCGGAGAACTGGCGAAGGAGAGGTGCCCCTTCTTTTATGTACTCGCCGAGTGGAGGCGGCGGCCATCTTGGTGGGGCAGCATCCAGCGTCGGGGAAGTGAGTGCTGTTGTGACGTAGGCATCCTTCTCTCTTACTCTTATGAGATGGTATGGAGTACCAGCGTCTTTCTCTTTTGTTCTTACAGGATTAAATTGAGCTCTTGATAAATTAATTTTTATTAATTTACCTGGAGCTTTACAATTTATTACATTTTATATTTATGTACGAAATCTTTTAATAAACGTATTATGGTATCTCTTTCCTTATATGGTAAGTATTTTATATAGGATTTATTATTTATTAGGATTTAAAAATATCGGAATATATGTATGTATACATATATACATATATATATATATGTTCGAACGGAAAAGATTTTATTAGAATATCTTTTAGTTTGTTTATAACGTATTTTATATAATTGATAATATTCATGCATATTGTTCGTTGATTATGTTGGTTTGTAAAAATACGTAATATCGTTAAGGATTATTTAACAATAGTTTTTACTTAACTAATTAGGTTTTCTATGTAATAAATGTTGCCTAAAATACGCGTATAGTTATTGCATAATATTTTATAATAAAAGTATAAGTTCGTGCTAAAGAACTATGGTTCCTTGTTTAATGAAAATACATTTTTATTAATAATCGCTGGATAATAATAATGGTAGTTAGTGCGCGGCAAATAAGGTTAAAGCGCAAAAGGGAGATAAATAGCGGTGTCCTATTACTTGCAGGATGTGTAGGTTATGGAGATACGCGATATTCCGAGAAGCCATATTGAATTTAATAATAATATTGGTGGAACGTCATGTTTGAAGGTGACCTTTTGCCTTGTGACGACTGTCGTGGCGATGATGGATGATGCAAGGTCTAAGTGCATGCGTACTGAGATATTGGTGGAACTGTCATAGTGGGTTCCTCCTTAAGGTAGCATGTACTGGGATAAAAAGGGATGTCTATAGGAGGTGTCATGGCGTCCTATAGGATCACGGGGGTTCCCGGGGAATTCTATGATGTCGGTGGGTCAATATGGCGGTTGTCGGCCATCGTTACGGCCGAGACCATTATGGTAGCCTTCTTAGGTGAAGCATGCATGAGGTATACTGTAACACGGTGTATCCGTGGATTTGCAAGTTTTTCGGTTTTTTGGGAAAAATAATGGCGCTAGGGCCCGCGAGTTTGGTTTATATGGAAGAGGGAATTATTTGGGAAATTTTGACACCCGCGGGACCGCGGTACGATTTTTAGTTTTGAGGGAAACGAATTTCGCGGGTCGCGACTAAGAACAAGAGTATCAGGAGAACATGACGTCATAGGAGGTCGAAGCAAGTATCTTTTCTTTTAAAAATCGGAAATAAATAGTTCTAATTGTTTCAAAATTATGGGAATGGTATGGTTGGAATCGGGATTTTTCCCTTTTTAATATAGCGGGTGGTTGAACTTATTTTAACCTAGTTTTAACCATGTTTTAAGTGATTTTAACGTGGTTGGTTAGCCCTAGAAATATGGCGCTCAGGGCGTTGTTTACTACTAAGTATACTGTTTAATATTGGAAAAGTTGGATTTTGAAAAGTTATATTTTAACTTGTTTTTGAGTATCTTCTAGGAGAACGAATTATTATTATGATTTCGTCTTTATTTCTTTATTATCCTTCTATTGCATATTCGGTTATAAAAAGGGTTTTTCCAATTTTTATATTTTATCCTAACTTTGAGGAATTTGAGCGGGAGAAATGTGTTTTTATGAAATGACGTATAAGCTTTATTTATTCTAGTGTACATGTAATATTATATATTTAACGCAGAATTACGTGATTATTATATTGGAGTTATCCAGAGTGCGTAAAGTATTTGAAGATATATTGTTTTTCATAAAAATAAAGGATTACATTATTCTATATGCTGTTTACATTATTTCATGTAGGAAAAAATATTTCTAGGTGAATCCTAGAGTAATTCCTAGTATATGTTTATATTTTTATGGGGAGTATAATAGTTTATAGGGTAAGTATATGGGTGTTTCTATGTTCGTGGTGGAGGGCAAGATCGCCAGGACGTAACACCTCCCCCCTTTAAGCCGAAGACTCCCTACTGGATGGCTGAGGCCCGGCGCAAAGGCGCTCAAGAAGGATGGCGTCGATGCCCGACAATCTTCTAGTTGATGTTGAAGGTTTCGGATCCGGTTCGTTGGTTGGTGGAACCAATTCCCTAGGGCGTGGTTCGGTGTTGGATCCTTCGTCCTTCTGATTCTTTTTATGAGCCCTGGGCACGAGTAGATTGGTAACCGAGTTCCAGATGGCCCCAAACAAAGCGAAGCTGCATCCGTACATTGAATGCAGGGTATATCCGTGGATGATGGTATCGATGACCGATTTGATGATCGAATATATGGCCACGATGCCGAGGAAGCCTGCGCTGATGACTCCAAATTTTTCGAAACCGTTCCACAGTTTTCCAAATGCGTTTGAAGCTATGTGTTCCAGAGTACTTTCCTCTAATAAATTTTTCAAAGATACGGCTCCTGGTGGGATGGTATATCCAGCTGATCCACGAGCCAAGTTATTCAGAAGCGCTGGTCTTTCGGCGGGAAACATGATTCGATCTCGGAGTTGTTCGATTTCCTGATTCGTATAAATTCCGCTAGTTGCGAGATTTCCGACAGGTGTATATCCCCATGTTGGTGTGGTCATTGGTCGTAAAATTTGCGGAGGTGGAACTTCAATTGCGTGAGGGGCGAAGCGGTACCATGCCCCGTCGATGAGATATTGAGCGGGAAGGAGGGGATTACATTCGATGTGAGTCCCTGCTTTGATCAGGGTGCGGGAAATTGTTGAAAGGAAAAAAGACTGATTACGATGCCTTACAGGTAACTCGAGGTAACACTCGTCGGTTATCCGAAGCGAGCATTCCACAGGAACGCATTTGATGATGTGGGCTACTTCGCCTGCGATAACGGCCATGTACCCTGGATTTTTAGTGACAGCTCGGGCGAATTTTTCCGGTAGGATGGACGCGGTTGCCAGAGCGTTTCGAAGTACTTGTTGTTCCAAATTGCATCGTTGGGTTAAGACGTCCTTGTATAGTGCCTTAGTTTGGGTTTTTATGTGTTTTTCCACATAAATGAATTTTGAGTTGACGTATGAAAATATGTCTAAATTACTGACGAGGACCTTGCGACGTGAAGCGAAGGTTTGGCCATCGCGTGTCTCGAGAATAAATAGTTTTGGGTGTTCCGTTCGGATTAACGTGTAGCCGCATATGGGTTTCTCATTTTTAACGGCCAATGCAAATGTAGTTTCTTGAGTGGTTAGTGTATATACATCCGGTGCCTGGATGGAATTTTCGATGGTGCGGAGCTTTGTTGCCATACCATCGTAAAGAACGTCGTACCTGTTGAAGAGGCATGTGTCTACAGGTTCCGTGTTCCAAAAGGCTTGGTTCCCTTCCACGTCCGTACAATGACCTTCGGACAGTTGGCATTGGGTCGAGCTCTGGAGGATTATACGGTTGGTTGCCATGTTGACGGATGCCTCGTAATTTGAGATGGTAATTTTGGCAGAAGCCTGGACGACTACGTTGCTCCAGGTGCCAAAGGGATCGCTATATTGTGCGCCGGAGCAGCTACCTTCGTTGGTGAGCGTTCCAGCGAGCGTAAGACTTCTTGATGTTGTACTGTTTCTTTTTAAACCGGTGATGATAGCGGAAAAACCAAGTTGAACAATGCCGGTTTCGTGGACCTTGCGACAAGTTTTGTCGTCGAGTTCATGCAGATAGACTTGACGACCGTTTTGGACGACGAAATTATGTGAATTCATGCCGCAGTAATACATGGTCCTATCGACTTCAATTTTACATTGGATGACCTCTGTTGTTGAGAATTCCGACAGTTGAAGCAGTTGGATTCTCACGGGTACTGGGGTTGGATCGATTATTGGTATATCGCAAGTTCCGATGTCGGTGAGTGAAACAGTGGTCACGTTGAGTGTAGGGGCGCCGCAGTCATACCCGATGAGGCAGGCTGCGGTGCGTACGAGAAGCATAATGATGATCGTTGTTTTCGGCTCCATTCTGTAACCAATAACAAGGGTTTTGGTCACAGACGGGTGGCCCTTAATTTGTTCGTGTGAACGATGCGGGGTTTGCCTTGATAAAGAATTTTGACGTTTCCCCCTGATAGTATTTCGATTATTTCGCATGGTTCGGTGTACTGGTCCCCAAATTTCCCTTTTTGGGGTTCTTTAAGCATTAAACGCGATCGCCGATTTTAAAGAACCTTGGGTTTATGTGGCGATCGTAATACTCCTTTGATTTTTCCTTTGCATGTTTCAGGTTTTCAGCCGCCAGCGTTTGGAGGCTGTTTAATACGGGTGAATAAATCGGTGAGGTATTCAGTGTAGGAGGGGTCCTGCGACTCCTCGATTTGTTCATGGGCCGACGGGTGATGAGCTGATTTGCCGAAGACGAGTTCGTGGGGGGTGTAACCTGTACCCTCGTGACGACTCGTATTATATGAAAACATGGCCAGATCGAGGTACTCGTCCCAATCGGAATATTCGTTCACGTACTGCTTTAGGTATTCCATGAGTACGTGGTGAGAACGTTCTATTGATCCGTTGCTCTGAGGATGGAAAGCCGTTGTTTGGTAGGCCTTGATTTTAAATTTTTTCGCAACAGCCCTCATGAGACTGCTGCAGAAATTTGATCCTTGATCGGTGAGAATGGCGCGGGGAGCGCCAAATCGCGAGACGAAATTCTTCACGAATGCGGTACTGATGTCCATTGATGAAGTTCGGCTCAGCGGTATAGCCAATGAATATTTTGTTAGCAAATCTTGGAGAGTTAATATGTATTGGTTACCGTTTTTCGTCAAAGGGAGGGGTCCTACTACGTCCATGGCGATCTTATCGAACGCGGCCCCCGGTGTATCGGTGAGTATCATAGGTTGTTTGGTTTTTACGCGAACTAATTTCTTAAGTTGGCAATTTCGACAATGTTGAATATACTCCTGGATTTGAGCTTTCATGTTTTTCCAGTAAAAATATTCGCGGATACGCTTATACATTTTGGTTACTCCTTTGTGGCCGCCTGTTAACGAGTCGTGCTTTTCTT
>CAWVQM010000011.1:160609-176027 GCA_963932345.1 Ophion ventricosus | reverse complement strand
TTGAACGATTAATTCGTTTATGAAAAAAAAAGGAATAACAAGTTTTGCTGCTTATAACTCCCTTACTAACAGAGTTTCACAAAAATGCATAAGACCGTTTTTGTTGCAAATTTGTCAAGGATCACTTTTCATTCGAAACTTTTTCCTCTAAGATGCATCGTTTCGTCGCAATTGTCGTCCTTGAACGAGTAATTAGTTTATGAAAAAAAGGAAAAGCACTTCTGGAAAGAAGTAACTTTTACTGGCTCGCCCAATTGAGCTCGTACGAACTGACTGCCCTCACCTATGAGCTACTAATATTCTGAATTTTGTTATCCAGCCCTTGTCCATTGACTGCCTAGTCGATTTTCACTATATCGCTGCGTTTACAATAAAAATTCCACCTAGTAAACTTTGACTGGTTATAACTCCATTACTGACAGAGTTTCAACAAAAATGCATAAGACCGTTTTTGTTGCAAATTTGTCAAGGATCACTTTTCATTCGAAACTTTTTCCTCCAAGATGCATCGTTTCGTCGCAATTGTCGTTTGAACGATTAATTCGTTTATGAAAAAAAAAAGGAATAACAAGTTTTGCTGCTTATAACTCCCTTACTAACAGAGTTTCAACAAAAATGCATAAGACCGTTTTTGTTGCAAATTTGTCAAGGATCACTTTTCATTCGAAACTTTTTCCTCTAAGATGCATCGTTTCGTCGCAATTGTCGTTTGAACGATTAATTCGTTTATGAAAAAAAAGGAACAATGTTCGCTGCTTATAACTCCGTTACTAACAGAGTTTTAACAAGAATGTATAAGACCATTTTTGTTGCAAATTTGTTAAGGATCACTTTTTGTTCGAAACTTTTTCCTCCAAGATGCATCGTTTCGTCGCAATTGTCGTTTGAACGATTAATTCGTTTATGAAAAAAAAAGGAATAACAAGTTTTGCTGCTTATAACTCCCTTACTAACAGAGTTTCAACAAAAATGCATAAGACCGTTTTTGTTGCAAATTTGTCAAGGATCACTTTTCATTCGAAACTTTTTCCTCTAAGATGCATCGTTTCGTCGCAATTGTCGTTTGAACGAGTAATTAGTTGATGAAAAAAAAGGAAAAAACACTTCTGGAAAGAAGTAACTTTTAATGGCTCGCCCAATTGAGCTCGTACGAACTGACTAATGGCTGCCCTCACCTACGAGCTACTAATATTCTGAATTTTGTTATCCAGCCCTTGTCAATTGACTGCCAAGTCGATTTTTCACTTTTCCTTTTTAATTCTTCGTCACGTGAGGGTGTTTTCGCAATGATGGAAAATCGTTTTGGGAAATTAATCGAGAACAGAATGATAATGGTCGTATGTGTGTTGGACACACGCATTATCCGAACGAAAATTGCCCATTAGCGAAACCCGTTCTAGCTGAAAACAGTCACGTGTGCTCATACGAGCTCGTGCATATAACAGACAAAAGTGCAGGAAAGTCAATGACAGCGGGACGTGGAGAACATTCGGGGCCAATTGCCGAATTTGTGACGCACACCCCGGGCTGTAGCGGCAGAGAGGGGGGCAAAGAGAGAGAGAGAGAGAGAGAGAGAGAGAGAGAGAGAGCTAGTGTTGTAAATTATCGTGAAGGGTGGGGGGTGGCTTTTCTCATCTATGACCATAACGACCCCACCCGAGGCGTTTTGGCACAGACTATTCTCTGCTGTGGTGTCAAGTGGATTATCATTAAGCGACAATTGACGAAAACGTGAACCGTGAGGCACTCGAATCGTACAAATACGCGCGCGAACTTTCCTCTCAAAAAATGAGTGTAAAGAAAAAAAAACATATTAAAAAAGAAGAAAAAAAAAACCGGGTAAAAAAAGTTATTGCTAGAAGTGGCATGCAAAAAACCGAAGGTAGATCATTTTTTTTTGCCAAAAAATGAAGCTTAAGTTGCTAACGATTTATGAAATTAAAAAAATGGATTTTTCGACACATCTAACAGTGATTGGCCGCCGTAAATTCTACCCCGTGCACGATTACCAAGGGATAGGATAACTTTTTGACGATAATCGCCGTGGTATGACAAAACGTCAATGAACGGACGTCGAGACGTGGATACGAAGAAGAAATACATATACAACTCTGCTTTATTCGGTGTACACCAAGACAGGCCCGATTGTACAATCTCGCGAACTACCATCATCAATCCCAGTAGCGCACACCAGCAAAAAGGTCTCGTTTGATCTTCAAATCGGTTCGCCGAGCCCATTGTGAATTGTATCTGCCTTCCCTTACGCCTCCTCGCCCCCAACCCTTCGCGACAACCCACTTTACGTTCATCTTCATCGCACCCACACCACGAATCGCGTCGCACAATTTTCTCCTTTTCCTATCGTGAACGACGATCGTTTTCCACTTATCCGACACTGGCCTTAACCATCGTTCCTACCAATCTTTATGGCTCTCGATCGCTACACCACACCAAAGCGCGCCTCTATCACCAATCCCCTCTTTCTTTCCTCTTTTCATCAAAATTTAATAGCCACCCATTTTGCGATATAAACGTCAACGAAGCGAGAATGAGAGAGAGAGAGAGAGAGAGAGAGAGAGGGGGAGAGGGAGAGAGAGAACCAATTCATACAATTCGTCATCCCTCCACAATGAGCTCCCTTATTCTCCTTTTGTTTCTTTTTTTATCCTCCCTTTACTCCATATTCCTCTTAACCGGTAAGTTCAATTTTCATGAATTTTCTCGAATGGAAAATACAACTCATCACTCCAATCGACTAGGCAGTCAATGGACATTAGTCAGTTCGTACGAGCTCAATTGGGCGAGCCAGTCAAAGTTACTTCCTCCTAGAAGTGTTTTTTCCTTTTTTTTTTCATAAACTAATTACTCGTTCAAACGACAATTGCGACGAAACGATGCATCTTGGGGAAAAAAGTTTCGAACAAAAAGTGATCCTTGACAGATTTGCAACAAAAATGGTCTTATGTATTTTTGTTAAAACTCTGTTAGTAACGGAGTTATAAGCAGCGAACATTGTTATTCATTTTTTTTCATAAACGAATTAATCGTTCAAACGACAATTGCGACGAAACGATGCATCTCGGAGGAAAAAGTTTCGAACAAAAAGTGATCCTTAACAAATTTGCAACAAAAATGGTCTTATGCATTTTTGTTAAAACTCTGTTAGTAACGGAGTTATAAGCAGCGAACATTGTTCCTTTTTTTTTCATGAACGAATTAATCGTTCAAACGACAATTGCGACGAAACGATGCATCTTGGAGGAAAAAGTTTCGAACAAAAAGTGATCCTTAACAAATTTGCAACAAAAATGGTCTTATACATTCTTGTTAAAACTCTGTTAGTAACGGAGTTATAAGCAGCGAACATTGTTCCTTTTTTTTTCATAAACGAATTAATCGTTCAAACGACAATTGCGACGAAACGATGCATCTCGGAGGAAAAAGTTTCGAACAAAAAGTGATCCTTAACAAATTTGCAACAAAAATGGTCTTATGCATTTTTGTTAAAACTCTGTTAGTAACGGAGTTATAAGCAGCGAACATTGTTATTCCTTTTGTTTTCATAAACGAATTAATCGTTCAAACGACAATTGCGACGAAACGATGCATCTTGGAGGAAAAAGTTTCGAACAAAAAGTGATCCTTAACAAATTTGCAACAAAAATGGTCTTATGCATTTTTGTTAAAACTCTGTTAGTAACGGAGTTATAAGCAGCGAACATTGTTATTCCTTTTGTTTTCATAAACGAATTAATCGTTCAAACGACAATTGCGACGAAACGATGCATCTTAGAGGAAAAAGTTTCGAATAAAAAGTGATCCTTAACAAATTTCCAACAAAAACAGTCTTATACATTTTTGTTAAAACTCTGTTAGTACTGAAGTTATAAGGAGCGAAAGTTGACTAGGTGGAATTTTTATTGTAACGCAGCGATGTCTATAGTGAAAAATGGACTAGGCAGTCAATGGACAAGTGGCTGGATAGCAAAACATTCAGAATATTATTAGCACGTAACTAAGACCATTAGATCCGATAAAACCGATCAAGTAGCCAGACAAATTTGACAATTGACAAAATTAAAGGAATAATTCTCGCCCGCGATTACGCGATTAGATCTGGCTAAACTTATTCTAAGACAACGCCTCCTCGGGCACTCCATGAGCTTTTCTTTTCAAACACTAGAGGTGTGCGTGTGTATACTTACCGTTTTTCGTCTTACGGCCGTGTCGCAAAATATATATATATATATATATATATATATATATATATATATATATGGCGTACTTTGTAATCCGTTCAAAGACACCCAAGGCAGCGCAAAATGTTTCCTCGCAAAACGATCCATTAGCCTCTTTGGAAAAATCCCCTTAAGTATCTACGATATAATCTCGAAAAATTCCGATAATTAGGCCGCAGTTTGTCGAAAAAAAAAAAAAAAACAAATCTCCGTTAGGTTGAGAGAGAGAGAGAGAGAGAGAGAGAGAGAGAGGGAGAGAGAGAGAGATAGATTGCTTGGGTTTGTTTGGGTTAGCTCGAGTGCAGAAAGCGAGAGAGCGAGAGGTTGTTTGGGTTTGTTTGGGTTAGAGAGCGAGAGAGAGAGAGAGAGATAGATAGATAGAGAGAGAGAGAGAGAGAGAGAGAGAGAGAGAGACAGAGAGAGAGAGAGAGAGACAGAGAGAGACAGAGAGAGCAAGAGAGAAAGAAAAAAAGAACGAAAGTGACAGAGCAAAAGGGAAAAGATGTTGCACCCGAGGGTGTACCGCGTATTAAACCCGAGAGGATTTCGCATCACAGTGGTGGTGAGAGTGATATCCTCGAAGGGCCTCGGTAAGGTGGAACGTACGGTTGAGGGGGGGGGGGCGGAGGGGGTTCGAAGGGGAAAATTTCCAAGAGCGACAAAGAGAGCATGAAATAGCCCTGGAAGAGAATTCGGTAGAGGGAGAAGCAAAGGGACGAAGAACCAAAAAAAAAAAAAAAACAAGTAGATTTACGTGGAAGAGTAAAATATTCCCCGCCCAGGCATCGTTTAAGCCCCCCCTCCCGATAAGTGGCGCGGTGGGGGTGGGGGAGGCTCGCGCAAAGCCGCCTCGTCTGGATTGGCGGATTGGCTAATATGGCGCGGTCTTTCACGGGAAGAGTCGCGGCGTGGCGGGGGTGGGGGGCGGAGGGGTGGAGGGAGGGTTCGGTGGAGGAGGTAGGGAGTCGTCATTGCCTCGAATATCGGTGGAGGGGTAAAAGCGTACGGGATATTAAGGGCTGTACCGTGTCAAACGGTGGATAGTTCGTGTTGCGCCGTCGATTCACGCATTCCGACGACAACAACGAGCGAGAGCGAAAGCGAGCGAGAGCGAGAGAGAGAGAGATATTTATTTATTAATATTCTTCGACCAAAGTGCAGGCTTGTTTTTAATCGACGTACTAAAAAAAAAAAAAAATTCAACGAAAATAAAAGGAAAAAAAGTGATATTAACGGTGATTTAATGTTGAAAAAAATAATAATACGAGTACAAGTGAATTCGAGATTTTGTTGAGTTCGTTTTACGCGACGATTGGAGGACTATTTTCTTGGTTTTTTTTCTTTTTTTCTTTTTTTTTTTAATTGTTGACGGAGATGGCCAAGACGTGCAATCAAAAAAGGAACGTCTATAGCATCGATCAGATATTGGGCCATGGTAAAGATGATGGTAAGATTATTGTTGATTTTATACGTTGGCCGTGTTCGTTGGGATAGGGGTGATTTTTTGTTTTTCTTTTTGGGCACTTGATTTTTTTTTCGTTTGGGTTTGTTTGGGTTTGTTTTTATTGCATGTGAATGGTATATTTGGTATTAGGGTTTGTTTGGGTTTGTTTTCTCATTTATATTGCATATAAATGTTATATTTATGTTTGGGTTTGTTTGGGTTTATTTTTATTATTTATATTGCATATAAATGTTATATTTGTATTATTGTTTGTTTGGGTTCGTTTGGGTTTAATTTCTTGTTTATATTGCATATAAATGTTATATTTATATTAGTGATGTTTGGGTTTGTTTGGGTTTGTTTTTATTATTTATATTGCATATAAATGTTATATTTGTTTGGGTTTGTTTGGGTTTAATTTCTTGTTTATATTGCATATAAATGTTATATTTATATTAGTGCTGTTTGGGTTTGTTTGGGTTTATTTTCTTATTTATATTGCATATAAATGTTATATTTATATTATTCTTGTTTGGGTTTGTTTGGGTTTATTTTCTTATTTATATTGCATATAAATGTTATATTTATCATATTGTTGTTTGGGTTTATTTTCTTATTTATATTGCATATAAATATTATATTTATCATATTGTTGTTTGGGTTTATTTTCTTATTTATATTGCATATAAATGTTATATTTATCATATTGTTGTTTGGGTTTGTTTGGGTTTGTTTTCTCATTTATATTGCATATAAATGTTATATTTATGTTTGGGTTTGTTTGGGTTTATTTTTATTATTTATATTGCATATAAATGTTATATTTGTATTATTGTTTGTTTGGGTTCGTTTGGGTTTAATTTCTTGTTTATATTGCATATAAATGTTATATTTATATTAGTGATGTTTGGGTTTGTTTGGGTTTGTTTTTATTATTTATATTGCATATAAATGTTATATTTGTTTGGGTTTGTTTGGGTTTAATTTCTTGTTTATATTGCATATAAATGTTATATTTATATTAGTGCTGTTTGGGTTTGTTTGGGTTTATTTTCTTATTTATATTGCATATAAATGTTATATTTATATTATTCTTGTTTGGGTTTGTTTGGGTTTATTTTCTTATTTATATTGCATATAAATGTTATATTTATCATATTGTTGTTTGGGTTTATTTTCTTATTTATATTGCATATAAATATTATATTTATCATATTGTTGTTTGGGTTTATTTTCTTATTTATATTGCATATAAATGTTATATTTATCATATTGTTGTTTGGGTTTGTTTGGCTTTATTTTTATTATTTATATTGCATATAAATGTTATATTTGTATTATTCTTGTTTGCGTTTGTTTGGGTTTATTTTCTTATTTATATTGCATATAAATGTTATTTTTATGAGGTTGCAGGGGGGGTGGGGGGGGAGGGGCACCGTCATCGTTCGGGCCTTATCTCTCTTTTTTCCACTTAATAACATTTATACGTATACGTATTAGGCGCGATTATTCGATGCCAAACTGTGTAATATGCTCCCTCGATACCCCCCCCCCCCCCCTCCCCCCACCCCCCTCGAGTCGCGAGGGGGGAGGGACAGGGGCTTGGAGGGTAAGGGGTTGTGGCGGATTCGTTCATTCCCTTTTCTCCCACTCGGCGCGATCTCGCGGATAAAACTACCCCTCTGACCCTCCCTTAGCCCCCTCAGCCTCCCTTCCCCACTCATCCCCCTGCCCTCCCCTCGCCCCCTCCCCTTGGACCCGATCTATCACAACGATGTGCTGAGCGAGGGGTGAAAAAAAAAAAAAAAAAAAAAAATCAAAACAGAATTTCCGCGTTGTTATCCAAGCTTTTGGAGTATAGGATTAACATTATTAAAGTACGGTATGGTATAAACTTCAGGCTAATTAGTGAAAATCGTCCCAAATCCCCCATCCCCTCCACCCTCCATCCTCCCCTCCGCCCTCCACCCTCCACCCTCCCCTCATCCTGTTTTCGAAATTGCTGCCGTAGAGATGGCCCAGCTGGTAGGATTATCAATGATAAGAGCGCGGGAGGTCGGAATGGACCCGCGGAGGGTCGGAGGGGGTGGATGGGGGGTGGGGGTCGTTTCAATATGTTTTATTGGAGCGTTTATTTGGTTTTTTTTTTTTCTTCTTCTTCTTCTTTCGTGGATTCACGAACGATTAGTCGTGTAGTGTCGTATCCCGAGTGTGAGAAATCAACGATATCGACGTGGCTCGAAAAATAAACTACTTTTTTTTTCTTTCTTTCTTTCTTTTTTCGAAAACTTTTGCACGTATCCGTCGAAAACGACTGGTCGTTCGGTGCTCTTGAAACCCTTGCGTCCTTTCAAAGTCACAAAAGACCGCGAAAATATTTATCTATTTCAAATATAATTTTAAGGTCGAAGAAAAAAATTGGTAAAAATTAATTCATACACCTAATACATTAGATGAACTGATGAGTTCTGAGGGTTTTTTTTTTTTTTCGCTTTATTTCGACGATGAAAGTTAGGATTATCCGATTTACGTCAAACACATTTGCGCGCATTTTGTTGGATAACTTTGCAAATCAGGCGTGCCCTGATCAGGCACGCCTGATTTGCGCCGGATAGAAGCCTTATCAGGTATCAATAAGGCGGCCCTGATCAGGCACGCATGATTTTCGCCGGACAGGGGCCCCTGAGCAGGGATCAATAAGGCGCCCTGATCAGGCACGCCTGATTTGCGCCGGATAGAAGCCTTATCAGTTATCAATAAGGCGCCCTGATCAGGCACGCATGATTTTCGCCGGACAGGGGCCTGAGCAGGGATCAATAAGGCGCCCTGATCAGGCACGCCTGATTTGCGCCGGATAGAAAAGCCTTATCAGGTATCAATAAGGCGGCCCTGATCAGGCACGCATGATTTTCGCCGGACAGGGGCCCCTGAGCAGGGATCAATAAGGCGCCCCCTGATCAGGCACGCCTGATTTGCGCCGGATAGATGCCTTATCAGGTATCAATAAGGCGGCTCTGATCAGGCACGCATGATTTTCGCCGGACAGGGGCCCCTGAGCAGGGATCAATAAGGCGCCCTGATCAGGCACGCCTGATTTGCGCCGGATAGAAAAGCCTTATCAGGTATCAATAAGGCGGCCCTGATCAGGCACGCATGATTTTCGCCGGACAGGGGCCCCTGAGCAGGGATCAATAAGGCGCCCCCTGATCAGGCACGCCTGATTTGCGCCGGATAGAAAAGCCTTATCAGGTATCAATAAGGCGGCCCTGATCAGGCACGCATGATTTTCGCCGGACAGGGGCCTCTGAGCAGGGATCAATAAGGCGCCCTGATCAGGCACGCCTGATTTGCGCCGGATAGATGCCTTATCAGGTATCAATAAGGCGGCCCTGATCAGGCACGCATGATTTTCGCCGGACAGGGGCCCCTGAGCAGGGATCAATAAGGCGCCCCCTGATCAGGCACGCCTGATTTGCGCCGGATAGAAAAGCCTTATCAGGTATCAATAAGGCGGCCCTGATCAGGCACGCATGATTTTCGCCGGACAGGGGCCCCTGAGCAGGGATCAATAAGGCGCCCCCTGATCAGGCACGCCTGATTTGCGCCGGATAGAAAAGCCTTATCAGGTATCAATAAGGCGGCCCTGATCAGGCACGCATGATTTGCGCCGGACAGATTGGGCCGGAAAGATTGGGGACGCTCATATCGCCAAAACCGCGAACAAAAACTAAACGATCAAGTCAAGTAAAATAAAAACTTAAACTTTGAAAAAATGTTTTCATATTTTTAATAACGTTAGTAAACTTGATAACGCGTAACTGCGATAATAATTTAATAAATGTTGATCTATTTTTAAACCAAAAAAATTAATCAAATTATTGAGCCAGATGACGCGCCATGTCTCAGGCTGGACGAGGGCACCTGATCCGGGTCAGACAAGTTGCTTGATACCGAGCCAGATATAGTGGCTAATCCGTGCCTGGTAAGGTGCCTGATCCGGGCCTGATAAAGCGCCTGATCCGTGCCTGATAAGGTGCCTGATCCGTACCTGAATTTGCAAAAAGCGTTACATCCCTGATCAGGGTAGGACTAAATTTGCCTGATACGGCCTGGATTTCCTATTGTGGCAGCCTGATCCGGTCAGGATTTCACCCGTGAACAAATTTCTCCTCGGGAACTTTCAACTGGCTTCACCCAAACACAAGACTTGTCAAAGAACTTTTCTTCGAAGCGTCAACTTTGAATCGCCCGCATATGAACCGATGCGCGACGTGTACGCGTCGTCAGATATACATGACTCGCCAAAGACATCTGGCGGAAAACGCTCAGAACTTTTTTTACTTCACCCAATACACACACACATATATATATAGAAAAAAGATAAATCTCTGCGAATGTCGATATTATACACAAATATGAGAATTTAAGCCCGGCTGCTTGAATCCTTGCACTTTTAGTATTACGCGAAACAGCATACATATAAAAAAAAAAAAAAAAATAAATAAACAAGTCCTATAGAACGCGGAAAGGGAGTCTCGTAGCCGGCTATAACGGACAACGATGAATAACAATCCATCGATGACGTCTGACCGACGGATTTGACGAATTTTTTAATCCTCCCGAGTATTTTATTTTCATTTCTACTACGCCCACGCCGCCCCCCCCCCCCCCCCTCCAGTCCCTCTTACCCGCCCCCTGGACGATTCTTTGCAGAGCATTGGGGAACGACATATCGATACGATATGTTGCGAATATTTGCATCGATTTGTTATGAGCTCTTCATACGAGCCTCAACATCCGAGCCCCCACCCCTTGTCGATGCTTCCCTATAGTCCAATAGACATATACATTCATCCAATGGACTATTCGAAGCGAACAAACCGATCCGTAAACGCACCGGTTTCGGCCTCTTAGTGATTAGCAAATATCGGCAATTCTCTGCAAAAGGGAATCCTGTTTTTTTTTTTTTACTTTTTTCTTCTTTTTTTTTTTTTTTTCCACCCTCCGCGATACGCGGCAAGGGAGAATGAAAAAAAAAAATATACTCGTAGACAGCTATTCGCTCGCGCGAATGTTATTTTTCTTTCTCACCTTTGTTTGTTATCCAAACAAACCCAAACAAACCCAAAATAAACGATAAAATGATTTTCAAACTGGCCCGGTGAAATGGTTTTTTTTTTTAATTTCTTCTCAAAAAACATGCTTGAAAAAATTCTTGGAGTTTTATTTATTTATTTATTTATTTATTTATTACATTTCCGTTTTTATTGAAAAGAAGACTTTTTTTCTTTAATTCCAATGTACGTCAATTAGTAGTTGGAAAAAAAATTATCATTTCTTAGATGACATTTTTATCAACGAAAAGTTAATAAAAACCGAACGCGTTTTTGTTTTTCTCTCGAAAAACAAAACTCGAAAACTTTTTCGAGATTTAAACATTTTTGCGTTAATTTTATGGAAAAAAAATCGTAACACTTGCAATTTTTCATGATTTTTTCACAAAATTTTGCGGACGAAACTCTCGAGATACGATAGTTTAGGAAAAAAAAAAAAATAACTCCATGGTGGACGTTTTGAAAAAAAAATATATTATTATATCTGAAGAGGAATTTCTGAGTGAAATTAATTTTTTTTATAATAAACAATAATTATAATAAAATTATTTATAATAAATAATTATTATAATAATATTATTTATAATAAATAATAAAAATTATACTAATTATAATAATTAGAATTATTAGAATTATTATATTATTATAATATAACTAATTATACTAAATTATAATTAGTATAATAAATTTTATTTACAATAATAATTATCAAAGTATAAAAAAAAATTAATAATTATTATAATAAAATTATTTATAATAAATAATTATTATAATAATAACTTTATTTATAATTAATAAAAATTATACTAATTATAATAATTATTATAATTTAATTAGTATAATAAATTATACTAATTATAATTATTATAATAATTATAATTATTATAATAATAATTATTTTATTATTTAATTTTATCATTATTATTATCAAATAATAATAATAATAATTTTATTATTATATTATAATTATAATTTTATAATAATAATTATTATTATTATAAAATTATTTATGAGAAATAATAATAATTATAATACAATTATTTATAATAAATAATTATAATAAAATTATTTATAATAAAATAATAATTTCGTCCTTATAATTATTTGATTACAGATCACGCGAGGCCTACGGAAATGCTGCTTTGTTCTAGCGGCACGAACATACGATTGGAGGAACATCCGATCGACGAATCCATCGATATCAATCAAAACGAGTCGGACAGACCGAGAAAAGTGCGTAGATCGCGCACAACTTTTACCACTCAGCAACTTCACGAGCTCGAGTGTGCCTTCGAGAAGACACATTATCCAGATGTCTTCGTAAGAGAGTCCCTCGCACTGCGCTTGTCACTTTCCGAAGCCCGAGTTCAGGTCAGTCATAAAAATGAAAAATCAATTGAAGGATCTATTTTTTATTTTATTTTTCATCAATTTTGAGGGACGACAATTTTTTTTTGTCTGCCAATATCCAACACTTTTCTTTCTCGAAAGAATGCGACGAAAAAAAGTGTTTGATATCAATGGAAAAGATTTCTTAAATCACGACTGAAGAAAAAGTGAATTTTTCGATTTTTTTTTCAATGTAAATAATTTTAAAAAAATAGTTGTAATAATAATATCGCAACGCCCGAGGTAGGAAGGATGGAGGGATGTATGACGATGGTCCATACCAAATTTCAAGTCAATCGGTCCATTTGAACTCGAATTAAACCGAATTTTCTTTAGGATTTGTCCGATTTGCCCGATTTGCGCGCTCCGTTCGGTCTCGTTAAAATCACTGTAAATTTGTAAATATTGGAAATTTGGAAATTTCCTTTCGCGAGCACATTCTCAAGAGTCCATACTTTCGGAAAATCCAAAAAAAAGAATCAATTTTATCCAATTTCTAGGCTAAAATAGTGTTTTAAATTGCGCTGTGCTCTGGGCTGAGCTTGCTACTGCGCTCGCTGCTCAGCACGAGAATTACCCTTGTTTTTATCATTTCTAATGGCTATTTCAGCTTTAAGTCTTTTGTTAATTATTATTTGATCCTTTAATTGTAATTTAAGTTTATTTTAAGTTAAATTTAAGTTTAAGGCATAATAAACACAATATCGTATCAAATCTCTTTCTCTCTCTCTCTCTCTCTCTCTTTGACTCATCGTCAGACACGCTCTTTTTTTTTTTCTCTCAGGACCAACCCAACCCCATGCCAACCCCATTCCACAGCCACTCAACTAATTAGCAGCCATTGTTCCGAAAAGCTGCTTGAGCGTCGTTATACTTTGTTCGCGGGCAGCTTTTCATTTAATTTCGTTCGCTCTTCCGTCTTGATGTCCCAGCGAGGGAGACTACGTCTCGCTAACTTTTTCGTGTCTATGCGCCACATTTACTAGTTAAAAGTCAATTTAATTGTTATCATACTCAACATCCTCCCATGTTCTTGCTAAATTTTTTTGTTGTCTCCTTTCAAAATGGCTTATTGTTGAATTAAACGGAATGTTTTCAGGCTTAGATTTAAGGTGGAAAAAATTGTCGGACTCAAAAGAATAATCATTCCTCGCTTTGGGGATCATTGCTTGAGATTTGTTTTTTTGGGAATTTTTTTAAACGCCATTGAATTCTTTTTTTAAGATAAGTTTTTTTAAGGGTTTGGGTTTGTTTGGGTTTGTCTGGGTTTGCTTGTCCGTTAATGCGAATCGTTTGGGTTTGTTTTTTTTTTTCTTCTTTAATATGGATCGTTTGGGTTTGTTTGGGTTTGTCTGTCATTTAATGAAGATCGTTTGGGTTTGCTTTTTTTTCTTTCTTTAATATGGATCGTTTGGGTTTGCTTGCTCGTTAATGAGAAACGTTTGGGTTTGTTTGGGTTTTGTTTATTCTTTAATATCGATCGTTTGGGTTTTGTTTATTCTTTAATATCGATCGTTTGGGTTTGTTTCTTCTTCAATATTCGATCGTTTGGGTTTGTTTCTTCTTCAATATCGATCGTTTGGGTTTGTTTCTTCCGTAATATCGATCGTTTGGGTTTGTTTCTTCCTTGATATCGATCGTTTGGGTTTGTTTATTTCTTCAATATCGATCGTTTGGGTTTGTTTGGGTGTCTGTTCTCTAATAAGGATCGTTTGGGTTTGGGTTTGTTTGGGAGTCCATTCTCTAATAAGGATTAGATTTTTTCTTCAATGAAGCTCGTTTGGGTTTGTTCTCGAATGAAATTTACGAGCGTACTGCATAGATCACCAACGCGACGACAATATTGGATATCTGTCGGGAATTAGCTAGAAACATTGGAAACCAAATGGACACCAATGTAAATTTCTGCCCAGGCGATAGAATGACTTTTCCATTGGTGTAAAATTGGTTACTCGGTTAGCGCAACTATCCGACACCTCGCAATATTCATATATATATATATATGAACAGGGATGAATGGATGTGAAATCGCGTGTTACGGTTGGGGGAAAAAGGGAATGTAATGGGGAGGAAGACCGGTAAGGGATGGGACGAGAGCAGAGGGCGAAAAGCCACCCCCAATACACCCGCGCGTGCCGTCACAAACTCCGTGTGCCATCAACGAGGCTCATACTCTCATTGTATTTGTCTGTACATAGAGAACATCCCGGTTATAAAATACGTATATCTTTATGTACACACGCACTGGTGTATGGTATATTCCGCGTGTTGAGCAAGAGAGATAGAGAGAGAGAGAGAGAGAGAGAATGCGGAAGGGAGGAATTGTGAGCTCGCACTCGCTCACGAAGCAGTCGTTTCGGGAAAAGAGAGACAGAGAACATTCCGATTGGCCTATTGTAGTACAGCGAAGCGACAATGCCGCGGCAATTGGCCGTCGCTCGACAAAACCGCTAAATGATCCGCCGTCGCCAGTGGGTGCCACGGCCACTTTATTTCAATCTCAACCGAGCCTCCGGAATCCCTTCACATTCTATATACTTTAATCCAGCCTTCATTCGCGGACTCATGTACAACTCTCGTTCAACGTTGAATTATCGTTTCCCCCCCCCCCCCCCCCCCTCCATTTAGATATTACTACTGGACTAGTTTTATTTTGTTGATTTAATTAAAAAGAACAATTCACCGTCTAGCCAGTGAGCTAGTAATGTTTTATTTCAAATCGCTATCGGGCTAGAAAGAATTTTACGGAGTCTGTCTTTGGTTGTCCATTTTTGAGTTTTTTGGATGACTTTTTTGGATAGAAGGAATTGTGGTATCGGGACGTGGTTAACGGCATTATTTAAGTCTGTTAAAATACGATCGAAAATACTGCTTATCGGCCACAATCGGTCAATCAGAGGCTGAGATATGACCGATCAAACTTTAGGCAAGCCTCACCCCTTTGGTTGTCCGTTTTCGGTATTGTTGGATGGGCTTTTTCGGATAGAAGGAATCGTGACATCGGGACGAGGTTAACGGCATTATTTAAGTCTGTTAAAATACGATCGAAAATACTGCTTATCGGCCACAATCGGTCAATCAGAGGCTGAGATATGACCGATCAAACTTTAGGCAAGCCTCACCCCTTTGGTTGTCCGTTTTCGGTATTGTTGGATGGTCTTTTTCGGATAGAAGGAATCGCGGTATCGGGACGTGGTTAACGGCATTATTTGAGTCTGTTAAAATACGATCGA
>CAWVQM010000011.1:150609-155609 GCA_963932345.1 Ophion ventricosus | reverse complement strand
TTCTTTTTTTTTTTTTCTCCAACCTTTGTGTCCTCTCTCGCCAGGTATTCCGGGTCTGTGTATGCCGGGTCGTGACGTAGTCGGTGTGCCGCGTTTATTTCCATGGCTGATGCCGTCGTTGTTTGCCTCAGCGCCATGGTCATCATTGTCGCAAAAAGTACCCTCGGTACATGCATTCTTCTCCCAATACTTCAATCTACCTTATGCGGAAAATTTGTCGACCCTCGGCACGATGTTACCACCGGCCGTTGGCTTCAGCAATCCACTCAACGGCTTGAGCCACAACGGACATCCGGCAAGAGCGCACATTCACTTGACCTCCAATCAACAACAACAACAACAACAACAACAACAACAACAACAACAACAGCAGCAGCAACAACAACAGGAGCAACAAAATTTACATCCGTTGAATCTTGGTGTTCAAAGTATGCCGCAAAATTTAAGCTCGAAATATTCGAACGTCCGCGACGAGGATGAGGACTCGGGCTCGGGCACGGAGGAGGACGGCATGAGGCGACAGCAGAGCGCCGAAGTACTCAGAGTCAAGGCTGAGGAGGTTTTGCGCAATGCTGAAAATTAGTTGTCTTTTTAAACATTATTTTTTTTTTTTTCATTTTTTTTTTTTTTACTAGAAAATGGCAAAAAAATAGCTTGGAAGAGTGGATTTGTTTTTTTGTTGTTGTTGTTGTTGTTTTTTTTTTTTTTTTTTTTTTTTTCTCTTGTAAATAAAAAGAAAGTTATCGTAGCGTTAATTGGCGAGACTCCGAGGAAGGTATTCGTTCAATGTTGAAGAAATTTTATTGTCGCTGCTGACGATGGAGGGGCAAAGCCACACTCCGGCACGTGGTGGAAAAAAGAAAACGATTTTTTTGAATTTTTTCTTTTTTTTTTTTTTTTTTAAGAGTACAACGATAGCAGTAAATTAAGTGGATTGGGAAATGTTTATTTTATTTTTTTTTTTTTGTTTTTTACATTGAATATTGAGGCGAATTTTTATTTCTTTATTTTTAATTTATTGTTTTTATTTTTTCTTTTTCTTATTAATTTTTTTTCTATTCTTTTTCTTTTTTATTTTTTTTTCTTTTTATTTTTATTTATTTATTTTTTCTTTTTATTTATTTATTATTTATTTGTTCTTTTTATTTTTATTTTTCTCATTTATTTTGTTTTCTCTTTTTTTCATTTTTCTATTAATTTTTACTTCTCTTTTTTTTTCTTAATTTTTCTATTTTCCTTTCTCTCTCTTTCTCTCTCTCTCTCTCTCTCTCTCTCTCTCTCTCTCTCTCTCTCTCTCTTTTTTTTCTCTTCCTTTTTATTTTTCTATTTATTTTTTCTTCACTCTTTTTCATTTTTCTACTTCTTTTCTTTTCTATTTATTTTTTCTTCAATTTTTTTAAAAAATTTTCTACTTATCTTTTCTTTTCTCTCTCTCTCTCTCTCTCTCTCTCTCTTTTTTTCTGTTCTTTTTTATTTTTCTATCAATTTTTTTTCCTTTTCTTGCTAAATAAAATGTATCGATGGATTGGTTTTTGAAAAAAAAAAAAAAAAAAAAAAAAAAAACTATGTTCAAGTCCAAAAATCTTCAAATTTATTTTATTTTATTTTATTTTTTTTCTTCCCCATTAATTTTTCGTCATTTTTCGCTTTTATTTGCACCCAGCATCGTCGTGAAAATTCGTATTTCGAGACAAGAAGAAGACGAAAAAAAAAAAATAAATAAAAAATAAAAAAACTTCTAGAGGGATAAAAAAACAATATATATATATATATATTTTTTTTTGTTGCCAAAACCTATTTTACACTCGGTCCCGGTACACATGGGTCGTTCGCGTCCTCGACGCGAAACTTTACGAATTAACGTCGTTCTCTTGATTTTTTTTTTTTTAATTAATTTATTAATTTTTTTTTTTTTTTTTTTTTTTCTTCAAATTCAAAACATCCTCGCGCCGGCTTTGCTCCTCAATTATTTTTACAAATTCAACGTTCAACGAATACGACTTTTCGTTGTTTTTTTTTTTTATTTTGCGAGAAACGAATAAAGTCCCTTTCTCTCGGTAGGGTGAGAGAGAGAGAGAGAGTCTCGGCGAGTGAAAAAGAAAAAAAAAAAGAAAAAAAAAGAAAAAAAGAACAGAGCGAGTCAGAATGACGAAAAAAAAAAGAGGATGAGAGTTGTAAAAGAGCGGGGGGGAAAAAAAAAAAAAAAAAAAAGAAAATACATTCGAAATTTCATCAAGCGCCAAGGGACGAACGAAAAAGTTTTTTTTCTTTCTTCGAATCAAAGATTCGAAAAAGTCAAAGAGTCAAAAGTTTCCGCGTCATCCCCGATCCCTCTCGTTGCGAGCGAATTAATATTAATTACGAATATTCAATGACAATCCTGGCGCAAAAAACTGTGAGCCGACGAAGCATGAGGAAGAAAAGAGAAAGAATAAAAGAAGAAAAAAAAAAAAAAAAACACCCACACACACACACACACACATTTGTAAATAATTCAGTCGATGGTCGCGCATTATTGGACCGCTAGAAAAAAAAAGAAAAAAAAAAAAAAGAAAAAGAATATCGTACGAATTGTGGGCGAATGAAAGATAATAAAGAGAATTGATAAATATACGATTTGTTTGATTGATTGAAAAAAAAATAAAAAAAAAATATTCAGATCCGTTTTCAATGAAAATCGCTTTGTATTTGTTTTTATTTGGATATTTTTACGAATGCGACGCGACAGGGGGCAAAGTTTTTTTTAATTTAATTTAATTTTTTCTTTTTAATTTAACTCTTATTTATTTTTTTTATTTATTTTTTCTCTCTTTTTTTTTATTAATTTTTAATTCTTATTTTTTTTCTCTTTTTTTGTCGTGAAAATCGTATTTTTTTTTTTTTTTGTACTTCGAGGGAAAAAAATACACGTAGACAATAAATAAATAAAAAAAAGCTCGCCCAGTTTTTCATGTCATTTGTTAAGTACTATTTTTTTTGTTTTTTTTTTCTTTCTTTCTTTCTTTTCTTTTCTTTTCTTTTTAGCTCGACGTTGAATCGTTGAAGGCCGCGAGCGTAATATCGCTGTTTGCGGAATTAAATTTTAGGATTAAAGCAAAAAAAAAAAGAAAAAGGAAAAAAAAAATTCTTTTTCAAGCGTCCCGACCGAACGGGCCGAGAGTGCAGGCGAAGCTTGAGAGCGTGGGAGGCGAGGTCGGGCATCGAACGAGCTCGGTCCATTTATGAATATGAATACTACCGAGAGACGACTTATAGTTGAAAGCGAAAGAGCTTGGAGAATTTATCTACGTTTGGATTCCTGTTTTTTTGTTTTTCTTTTTTTTTTTTCTTTTTTTTTTTACTCCCCCTTAAGTCGCTGCCAATTAAAAGAGGCCCTCGTAGTGTTGCGTCGTTTGAGCTTGACAATGAAAAAAAAAAATGTATTAATTTTATTTATTCGTTTATTAAAAACATTCGTTTATTATTGAAAAAAAGAAAAAAAAAACATTTATTAAATTACGTTTATCGTTGAATTAAATTAAAATTCGTTTATTATTTTAAAAAATATTTATTAAATTACGTTTATCGTTGAATTAAATTAAAATTTGTTTATTATTAAAAAACATTTATTAAATTACGTTTATCGTTGAATTAAATTAAAATTTGTTTATTATTAAAAAACATTTATTAAATTACGTTTATCGTTGAATTAAATTAAAATTTGTTTATTATTAAAAAACATTTATTAAATTACGTTTATTATTGAATTAAATTAAATTTCCTTTATTATGTTTTTTTT
Source organism: Ophion ventricosus (assembly GCA_963932345.1). Classification (NCBI taxonomy): domain Eukaryota; kingdom Metazoa; phylum Arthropoda; class Insecta; order Hymenoptera; family Ichneumonidae; genus Ophion; species Ophion ventricosus. The sequence continues at coordinate 151,831 of CAWVQM010000011.1, read as the reverse complement.
TTTTAAAACGTTTTTAATAATAAACGAATTTTTATTTAATTTAATAATAAATCTTTTTGTAAATTACGTTTATTGTTAAATTTAATTAAAATTCCTTTATTTCAATGTTTTTTTAATAAACCTTTTTAATGATAAACAAATTTTCAATTTAATTCATTAAATTACGTTTATTATTAAAAATAAATAAAATCGTTTATTATTTTGAAAAAAAAAAACACGTTTATTAAAAACATTCGTTTTGTGCAAAACCTTAATGAAAAAAATTAAATAAAAAATAAAAAAACGCGAATTAGTCACGTAACAAAAAAAAATAAATAAAAAGGCGATTTCCGCCCGGAAAAAAATATCTCGTGCGCGAATGCGTGCGACGTCGAGTCCATAAATTCATTATTAAAAAATACATAGGCGCGAGGGAGGGGGGGGGGGGGTGGGGGTGGGAATCATCGCTAACGCCCGGGACACGCACAACGGCAATTACAATCGTACCAATTTATTTACGTTATCGCGGTGAGCGTGTGTATCGTTCCCCCGGCTAGCAACAAAAGCAGACGCTACAATTACGAGGTCTGGTAAAAAAAAAAAAAAAAGAAAAGCTACCCCTCCTCCCCCTCACCCCGAGGTGGTTTCGGCGATCGAAAGTTATTATCGAACCGGGTGAGAGAGTAGGATGGACGATGTGAAAGTGTCCCCAACGCGTGCAGGAACAATTGCCACGCTGCTGCAATCGCACCTGCTCGAAATCTTTCGTCTACCCCCCACTCCTCGAGCACGGGAGTGGGGGAAAGCGAGCAGGTGGGGGAGAACGTTACAGCGGAGTGAAAAAAAAACGACGTATTCGTCTTTTTTGTGATAAATGTATAATCTTCGATCACGAGGGAATGAAATAAAGACTGATATATGGTAATAATGAGGGGGGAAAAAAAAAAAAGATCGACAACTATCGTTAGGGGAGCTTGGATCGTGTGTAATGGAAATTGACGTCGAATTTATTATTTTATCGTGTGAAATATTTTGGAAAATTGAATTTTTTTTTAATTTTATGTTTTCTTGGATTGTATTTTTTTTTATAGAAATAACCAATTTTGGAACTTTTTTTTTTAATGGAACCAAACGTTTTACGTTTGTGAAACTTTGGTCACTTTTTCTTAGACAATTGAACTGTTTGAATGAATTTTTTTTCATTGATTGATATTGCAAAATGGCGACGTTTTGGTCTTGCAAA
>CAWVQM010000011.1:135609-145609 GCA_963932345.1 Ophion ventricosus | reverse complement strand
ACAAACCCAAACAAACCCAAACAAACCCAAACAAACCCAAACAAACCCAAACAAACCCAAACAAACCCAAACAAACCCAAACAAACTCTTTTTTCTTCCAGTTGTTGTTGTTTTTATTTTTTTTTTTTCGCACTCGATTACACGCTATTTTTTTTATTTCATTTTTTTTCTTCTCCTCATTCGAAAGACTCGCAGAAATTCTCATCGCCGCGACGTTCAAGAATTTTCAAACGCACCTGGTTATAATTACCGTGGGTTTCGCGAACCGAAAAAAGAAAAAAAAAAAAAAAAAAAAAAAAAATCGAATCTTCGATCATTATTGTCATATTATTGTATTATATTTGTGGAAGGGGAAAAAAAAAAAAAAAAAAAAACGTTCGCACGTTGTTAAGCTGAGTGTAAGGTTATGCTTAAAAATTAGTGCACTTGGGAAGAAGCTTGAAGCGGTTAGCGAGGCCGAGTCTTTTTTTTTATTATTTTTTTTTTTTTTTTAATACCATACGCGGGTTGTACACACTTCATTAAGACCATTAGGATGCATCTGGGCATTACGGGCTCGGCGCTGCGAGAGACTCTCGATCCTTCTCGTGAGGCCTCTATACGGGGACTAACACAATACGAAAAATCGAGGGGAGCCGATAAGGGTCCAAGCGCATCACACCCCTTAAACTCCCTTCTCTCTCGTCTCCCTCTTCTTCTGCTCCGTGGAGCATTTTTTAATTTTTTTTTTTTATTACCTATCCTTGAGAACGTTGGGAATGATAAATTATATATTTAATTAATTAATTTCAATCGAATTAATGCATTTTTCGGGCGTTTTTTTCGGGCTTGATGAGAAGAAGAAGAAGAAAAAAGGAGAACGAAACTCGTGAAAAAAAAAGTAGAAATCCACCGAGTGTTCGAAATGTGAACGAATTTTTTTTTCTTCTTCTTCTGCCACTTTTGTTTGGGTTTGTTTGGGTTTGTTTGGGTCGTGAAAAAAAAAGTAGAAATCCACCGAGTGTTCGAAATGTGAACGAATTTTTTTTTCTTCTTCTGCCACTTTTGTTTGGGTTTGTTTGGGTCGTGAAAAAAAAAGTAGAAATCCACCGAGTGTTCGAAATGTGAACGAATTTTATTTTCTTCTTCTTCTGCCACTTTTGTTTGGGTTTGTTTGGGTTTGTTTGGGTCGTGAAAAAAAAGTAGAAATCCACCGAGTGTTCGAAATGTGAACGAATTTTTTTTTCTTCTTCTTCTGCCACTTTTGTTTGGGTTTGTTTGGGTTTGTTTGGGTCGTGAAAAAAAAGTAGAAATCCACCGAGTGTTCGAAATGTGAACGAATTTTTTTTTCTTCTTCTGCCACTTTTGTTTGGGTTTGTTTGGGTCGTGAAAAAAAAAGTAGCAATCCACCGAGTGTTCGAAATGTGAACGAATTTTTTTTTCTTCTTCTGCCACTTTTGTTTGGGTTTGTTTGGGTTTGTTTGGGTCGTGAAAAAAAAGTAGAAATCCACCGAGTGTTCGAAATGTGAACGAATTTTTTTTTCTTCTTCTTCTGCCACTTTTGTTTGGGTTTGTTTGGGTTTGTTTGGGTCGTGAAAAAAAAGTAGAAATCCACCGAGTGTTCGAAATGTGAACAAATTTTTTTTTCTTCTTCTGCCACTTTTGTTTGGGTTTGTTTGGGTCGTGAAAAAAAAAGTAGAAATCCACCGAGTGTTCGAAATGTGAACGAATTTTTTTTTCTTCTTCTGCCACTTTTGTTTGGGTTTGTTTGGGTTTGTTTGGGTCGTGAAAAAAAAGTAGAAATCCACCGAGTGTTCGAAATGTGAACAAATTTTTTTTTCTTCTTCTTCTGCCACTTTTGTTTGGGTTTGTTTGGGTCGTGAAAAAAAAAGTAGAAATCCACCGAGTGTTCGAAATGTGAACGAATTTTTTTCTTCTTCTTCTTCTTCTGCCACTTTTGTCCCATTTCCCTTTAGCTGACGAGGCACGAAAAAAATGAAAAAAAAAGAAAGCGAAAGCCCGACACTTCTTCGAGAAAAACGTCCAAGTGCACTTTGACCATACATACAAGTGCAAAAGATTTTTAATGGATTCGCGCACATGCGTATCGACGATTCGGCTATGACGAGCGGGACTCAAAGAGGAGAACACATGTAAAGGCATTTCAAGGGGCAAAGCTACTCGTGTATTTACAATTTTCTTTTTTTTTCTTTTCTTTTCTTCATAAAACAAAAGTAAAATGGCAACGTTTGAGTTATTGATGGATTGATATTGAAAGAAAAATCGCCGGGTTTTTCGTTGAAGAACAAACCCAAACAAACAATTATTGGAAGAAATCCAAACGAACGTCATTAAGGCCTTAGGCCAGTCTAGGAATTTCCAAAAATCGTTAAAAAAATTTTTTGTTGTTTAAAATATACTAATCGATTTTTTTGTTTTTTTTTTCTTTTTTTTTGTTGAAAATATACTAATCGATTTTTTTTTGTTTGGGTTTGTTAAAAATATAATAATCGATTTTTTGTTGTTTGGGTTTGTTTGGGTTTGTTTGGGTTAAAATATACTAAGCGATTTTTTTGTTGTTTGGGTTTGTTAAAAATATACTAATCGATTTTTGTTGTTGTTTGGGTTTGTTAAAAATATACCATAGTACCAATGAAATTATCTTCCAAAAGATTATTTTACACGTCTTTTACTCTCGTTACTTTTCGTTAAACTCGTTAAAAACGTTAAAAAAAAAAAAAAAAAGAAAAAAAATAAGAAAATTAGCCTTTGAACTAAAACTGAAAAAAATTATTTACTCTCAAAATTACTATAAAGTTGTTTCAAAATGAAAATTTTAATTAGTTAAACTCGTTAAAAAAAAAAAAAACTTTAGCCTTCTAAACGAAAATGTAAAAAAAATTAGTTACTTTTAAAGTTACTTTAAAATTACTTAAGAAAAAATTAGCGTTTTGAACTAAACTTAAAAAAAAAGTAGTTACTTTTAAAGTTACTTCAAAGTTACTTAAATTTTTTTTTTTTATTATTTAAACTCGTTAAAAAAAACATTAGCCTTGTGAACTAAAATAAAAAAGAAAATTAGTTACTTCTAAAATCATTTTAAAGTTACTTTAAAAAATTAGTTGGGCTCGTTAAAAAAAAATTTAGCCTTCTAAACGAAAATTTAACAAATTCGTTACTTTTAAAGTTACTTCAAAGTTACTTAATTTTTTTTTATATTAGTTAAATTCGTTAAAAAAAAATTAGTTACTTTTAAAATCACTTTAAAGTTACTTTAAAAAATTAGTTAAACCTGTTTAAAAAAAACTAGCCTTCTAAACTAAAATTTAAAAAAAATTACTTTAAAAATCGCTTTAAAATTACTTAAAAAAAAAATGTAAAAATTAGTTAAACCCTTTAAAAAAAATGTAGCCTTCTAAACTAAGATGTAAAAAACTTACTCACTGTTAAAATCGCTTCAAAGTTACTTGAGAAAAATAATAAAAAAAATTCTTAAACTGGTTAAAAAAATTTAGCCTTCTAAACTAAAATAAAAAAAAAATTACTTTCGTTAAACTCGTTGAATTAAAGAAATAAAACAAAATTAGCCTTCTATTTCCCAAGAGATATGAAATATCGGAAAAAAAACTACGAATACGTTCGTGAAAAAAAAAAGGTATACAAGGAGTGAAAGGAGCGATCAGTGGTGAAAGCATGAGTTTAATAAAGCGTGGGAGTTCCGAAGGTGTTTAGACTCAATCATCGATAAACCATCCACCAGCCACATTAGATTACGCTTGGCTCTCATTATCTCGGTCTATTATCTCCGTACACATTCAGGCTTTAACGCCAGCCCTAATACAACAACCATACGCACATGCTGTCTCTCTCTCACACACACACACACACACACACACCCACACACACATTAAGGCTTCAATCATATCGCGTGGCAAGCTCAAAGCAACCTTCTATTTCCCATTGTTTGTCTACACGTTGATCCGATTTTTTTTTTTCCCCCCCTTCATCTATATATTCCGTAGGGAATTAAGTTTTTTTTTTTTTTTACAACGGAATATCGTAAAGTAGCTTGAGAAAAAATACGCGCGTTATTTTTTAAAGATTAAAACTAATTAAAAAAAAAGATTAAAACAAATTAATTATAATCGAATTTAATTAACCTGTTATTTGCTTATTTTTTGGTTAATTTTATAGTACAGCTTGCGTCCATTCACTGGTCCATTCATTGCTCGGTTTACTCTCTAACCACTTCTCATCCCCCCCCCCCCCCCCCGACGACCTCTTCGTATCTTCATTCCGGAGTTCGCTCTTTCGCTCCTTCCGCCCAAGCAGCTCGTCAATGGAGCCCCGTTACGGTGTGGACCTCCCGTCGTGACGGCAGATGCGGACACCATGTTTCATTATTGTGTACCGCTGCCTCGTGTTTTGCCACAGAAGTATCTTTTATTGTAACACTGTCGGTACATAAAAAAAAAAAAAAGTATATATATGTATGGACACGAGGTCCTTCCTTTCTCCGTCTTTCAATTTTTCACTCGCTCTATTTAGACTCGGAAACTTGTCGCCGATCAGTTTACACGTAAACCCAAACGAGCGAATAAATAAATATATATATATATATATATATGTCACTAAGCGTATGCGCTCAGCTACCCATATTGAGCAGCTCCGTTACTCCTGCGGCGTTTTCGAGAGGTGGCTCCGGTTTATTTTTCTTTTTTCTTTTTCATTTCTTTCTTTCTTCTCCATCCTCTTATTCAGGCTCATCGTGTAGCGACTAAAATCCTGTCGCGTTTACTCATCGAGCCGTATACCGTGTGATTTAAGGTGCAAGGGCGAATTCGAGTACGGGGGCTGCTGGTTATAATGCCTCCATTGACCGGAGACCACGGTCAGAAGTACATTTGGTACGCTTGGCTATCTTGTTACCTTCGTGTACATTGAAAAAAAAATCGATTCCGCAGATCGCTTTCCACACTCCTTGCTCGTTATTGTAACGCCCATTATTCGCACAGCTCGAAATTCAGGATATCTTGTTTTATGGAACAGGAGAAATTGTGCTGACCTGTCCGAGTTACGTGTTGTTCAGTTTTTTTTGGCAAAGGGTATTTGTTTTTGTCAAATAACTCGGCCATTTTGAAATTTTAAGGAAAAATCCTTATTACGAAAGTCGTAGGAAATACAATTCTCTATGACTTTGGTAATAACGATGTTTCGTCTACGATCGATATTTTCGGACTTAAACCTGAAAAAGTGAGTGGGTTCTTTGTCATACTGTTTTTTGGCCGAAGGGTATTTGTTTTTGCCAAATAACTCGGCTATTTTCAACTTTTAAGTAAAAATCATCATGAAGAAAGTCGTAGGAAATAGAATTCTCTACGACTTTGGTAATAATAATGTTTCGTCTACGATCGATATTTTCGGAATTAAACCTAAAAAAGTGCGTGTTTTTTTGCTATTCAGTTTTTTTGGCGAAGGGTATTTGTTTTTGTCAAATAACGCGGCAATTTTCAACGTTTTAGTAAAAATCATCATAATGAAAGTCGTAGGAAATTTAATTCTCTACAACTTTGACAATAAGGATGTTTCGTCTGCGATCGATATTTTCCGAGTTAAAGCTGAAAAAAGCGAGTGGAACGAAATGATGGCATTACACTATGACCTCTGTGAACGGCACCTCCATAAATGAAATCAGCCCCTCCCTTGGTGCCAAATAGCAATCGGTATAGCTCATGGTAGGAGAAAAAGAGAATGGATATTGTGCAAATGGGTAGACAAGTGTGGCTTATGTTTAACGATAGACGGCGCGAGTTGGGACGGTGGTGGGGAGATGGGTGGGGGGGGGGGGCGTAAGTTACAGTACACACTCAAGAGGTATGGTACAGAAGCACATGGGCGAACCTGTGCAATTTACAGGCGAATGAAAAGTTAAGCCGGTGCCGAGCTTAGGGGTGGCTTCCAGACAATGGGCTTCGGCTTTAAAATCTCCACAGCAAACAAACGGTAGAAATCTCTTTCTCTCTATGTCGCAGTCGCTCATTTGCTTCCGAATATCGTTCGATCTCGGTCTTTTTCACTTGGCGAAACGGTCCATGCCGATCGACAGTCTGCACGCGCGGGGAAGTGAGGTTATAAACGTGTAATTGAGATATTGAGTTAAGATTAAGATGAAAATCAATATAACCGAGATGTATTTGTCGCTTCGAGAAGAATTTTCTGGAACGATGGACAAGTAGCTATAGGACCAAGTGGATGGCCACTAAGTGTAAATTCAAGTTTTCGTCATCAGGGGGCGCGAGTGTTAGCCGCCATCTTGAAAAACGCGTTTTTATCGATATCTCGTAAACCGTGCGTCAGACGATTAAAATGATAGAGATCTTTTTTGTAGAACATTTAATTTCCTATAACTTTTATGCTTAACTTTTTTCTCTGATACCTAACTGTCGATGAGATATTCATCAAAAAGCATAATTGTAATTATTTAATTGATTATATCTTGGAAAGTAGTGAGTGTAGAGAAAAATGTTATTTATAAAAGTTTTAGGCGATTCAATTTTCTACAAAAAATGTCTCTATCATTTTTATCGTCCGACGCACCGTTCACGAGATATTGCCAAAAACGCGTTTTTCAAGATGGCGGCTAACGCTGGCGCCTCCTGGTGACGAAAACTTGGATTTACACTTAGAGGCAACCTACTAACATATTAGTGCTCAGCTTGTAACATTTTAAGTAAAAAAAAATTCATCCCGCTCCACGTTCCCCCCTTAATGTGCCGTAACGAAGCGTTAACGGTCTCGCCAATAAATTGCATTGTGCTAAATCGTCAATCATTATACATCGGGAGCGCGATACAGTTGCTTTACTGCTGATCGTGAGATAATAGATTGATGTGTGCGTGGGCGTGTCTGTGTGTGTGTGTGATCACAATCAGTGTGCACGAGTTGATTTTCAGCAGAAACGAAGCGAAGGTCTAACATGGCGCACGCGCCGCCACGTGTGCATAGCACATACTGCACCCCCACCCCCCTCCACTCCCCTTAAAATGCTAAGGTACGTAATACAGCGCACACGTCTCATTATACCAGTCTCATCTCGTGACGCCTCATTTCATCAAATCCGACCCTTTATTTAATTAGCGATGTGACCGACGAACGAGCCAGTTAATATGACGATGAGAATGACAATTTCTACTGTGCTTCAATATCGTTCCCTTCACCTACAACATTGCAACCCTCTCTCTCTCTCTCTCTATGTCTCTATGTCTCTATCTTGCTCTCTTTTGGACCAGTCGATTTGTTCAATCGACCAGAATAAACGATCGCCCTGTGCGCGTGCTGTAGAAATTACCACGCTTATTATTGCGCTCTGGGCGACCAAGAAGCAGCCAATGCCTCCGGGACTATTTCTAATGAGAAAGCTGGGAGAATGGCTGGAAGTTTCGTTTATTTGGTGACGAGAAACCGAATTATGTTGACAATCCGAGTAGAAATTGTGCTAGCTAGTGACTGGCTCGGCCAATTGAGGGAGTACGAACTGACTAATGGCTGCCCTTATGAGCTACTAATATTCTGAGTTTTGTTATTCAGCTTCTGTCCATTGACTGGTCGATTTTCACTAGATATCGCTGCGTTACAATAAAAAATTCCACCTAGTAAACTTTCGCTGCTTATAACTCCGTTACTAACACAGTTTTAACAAAAATGCATGAGACCTTTTTTGTTCCAAATTTGTTAAGGATCGTTTTTTATTCGAAACTTTTTCCTCTAAGATGCATCGTTTCGTCGCAATTGTCGTTTGAACGATTAATTCGTTTATGAAAAAAAAAGGAATAACAATTTTCGCTGCTTATAACTCCGTTACTAAGAGAGTTTTAACAAAAATGCGTAAGACCTTTTTTGTTGCAAATTTGTTAAGGATCGTTTTTTATTCGAAACTTTTTCCTCTAAGATGCATCGTTTCGTCGCAATTGTCGTTTGAACGATTAATTCGTTTATGAAAAAAAAGGAATAACAATTTTCGCTGCTTATAACTCCGTTACTAACAGAGTTTTAACAAAAATGCGTAAGACCTTTTTTGTTGCAAATTTGTTAAGGATCGTTTTTTATTCGAAACTTTTTCCTCTAAGATGCATCGTTTCGTCGCAATTGTCGTTTGAACGATTAATTCGTTTATGAAAAAAAAGCAAAGTCACTTTTCGCTGCTTATAACTCCGTTACTAACAGAGTTTTAACAAAAATGCATAAGATCTTTTTTGTTGAAAATTTGTTAAGGATCGTTTTTTGTTCGAAACTTTTTTCTCTAAGATGCATCGTTTCGTCGCAATTGTCGTTTGAACGATTAATTCGTTTATGAAAAAAAAGCAAAGTCACTTTTCGCTGCTTATAACTCCGTTACTAACAGAGTTTTAACAAAAATGCATAAGACCTTTTTTGTTGCAAATTTGTTAAGGCTCACTTTTTATTCGAAACTTTTTTCTCTAAGATGCATCGTTTCGTCGCAATTGTCGTTTGAACGATTAATTCGTTTATGAGAAAAAAAATGAAAAGCACTATCCAAAGTAGACAAAACGTTTTATGAATAAATTTGAACGTCAGGTCCAGTATACTTCCTTATAGATGCAATCTCAACCTACACGCATTTCCGGTAAGGCCATCTGTTGGAAGACAGGCGACAAATCGTTCAACCTTCCAACATATAAAAAGATTGAACGAACAGAGAAACACGCAAGTTGCTATTGAACCGATTTTCAGCAAACATCACTTGAGCAGATATTTCTCTCTCCCTCTGTGTATCCATTCATCCATCTATAGACGAGAGATCGAGGCAAATCCATATAGTAGCCACATAGTCGTGAAACTCTCCGCACGATGTATGGTCCCGTTCGCTTCGCTCGGTTAAGGATAGAAAATCGCGCGGATGGAAAGGGGTAAAGCTAAAAAGGGAGATAGAAGACTCCAATGGCAAGAGAAATTCACTATATATGGACTAGCTGGTTGAGTCATATAGCCCGGGAGAAAGAGCGGGACACACTGCGTGTGTGTGTGCGTGTGGATAGGGCTCTCTCATCCAAGCCCTTAGGCAAATTTCATAACCGAACTTGTCGTATTTGCCGAGATTATTTCAATATATTCGACTCAAACCAGCGAGATGTATAGGAGGAATTGCTGTTTGCTATGACGGGGGAGGGGGCGGGGTGTGGGGGTGGTGTATATGCGTGAATGGAACTTTGGCGCCGGAAGTCTACTTTATCTATATGGGATGGAAGTGATGAAGATACGAGACATAACCGTTTGCCGGCTTGAAGGAGCTTGGAAAGAGAGTAGTAGATGCACTTCCCCCACTCCTCTCGCTATAGGAGTGGGTTGGAGTGATGTAATGAACTGGCAGATTGTTGAAGCTGCTTCAACAAGCTGCTTAACGATTTTCAAATGTTTTCTCGTCTATCGTACATTCGGATTATGTTTTCTATTCTTTTTTTTCCTCAAAATAGCATTTTTTTTTCGGAATTATTTCCATGATTGAGGGGGGAGATCCGTTTAGACGAAAATAAGGGAATTTTCAAGTTTTTTTTTTCGCGTCGAAACTATGCTATATAATTAACATTTCTTCTTCTTATTCTAATTTTCGGAAGTTTTTCTTTATATTTAAAAAATGCTGGAACAACGACACTCGCTTCAGAGTGTCGAGTTCGCAGTTGCTCCACGGCGTACAATTTAGCGTCTGGTCCATCGATACGAGACATCAGAGCTGAGCAGTTTTTGATTTTTAAGATACGCACGATCTATGTGAACCTAAAAGATTCGAAGAAAAGTGAAAATTCGAAGAATGACACGTGTTTGAAAAAAAAATGTTCTGTTTCGTGATATTTTTTACTGTATTTGTCAATGAAAAAGGGCTTTTTGAAAAAATATTTATCGCGACAATTTAGGTTCACGTAGACGCTCATTGTGTTGTCTAGAAGTGTGAAAAATTTCGAAATTATCGATACGGCAGTTTTTGTGTTATCTTGTACGAGGTGTA
>CAWVQM010000011.1:106142-135409 GCA_963932345.1 Ophion ventricosus | reverse complement strand
CGGGGCACGTGTACAGGCCAGGCACGTGTACAGGCCATCCAGGAGTCTGCCACCCTGTCTATGTGCACAGCAAGCCCTCCCCGTCATTCCCGTAAACCGAGCATACCCCCTTAAACATTCGCACCCGAAACGTTCACAAGCGAGCCAGGCGGGGCGGGGGGGGGGGGTGAGAGGAGAGCTATGAACGCGGGGGCGTAATTCACAAACTCAGATGTACACGACGATTCTTCCCTACTGACACATTGTGCGTTGTGTCTGTATATGAGAATGGCTAAATGCTCAATGACAAACGAAACATCGTTTTTTTTTTATTCATCGCGACGTTGGAATAGCTGAGGGGCGGGGGTGTACATCACTCGACAGCTGTCCTATCGTGCAGCGTTTCCATCGTTTGCTCGGCATGGTACGTGATAATTAAAAGCGGCACATTGAAATGACAGTAGTAAGTATTTGGTTTTTTTTCCTGCGAGCCCGAAAGAAAGATTTGCAGAATGGAACTGGATGATAGATGGAAGGGATAGACGCATGGCTCGTCAATTGTAAGTCCCGAATAATCGTGATAGTTTTGGTGAACGTCGACTAGGCAGTCAATGGACAAGGGCTAGATAACGAAACTTGGAATATTAGTAGCTCATAGTTGAGGCAGCCATTAGTCAGTTCGTACGAGCTCAATTAGGCGAGCCAGTAAGAGTTACTTCTTTCTAGAAGTGCTTTTTTCCTTTTTTTCCATAAACGAATCGTTCAAACGACAATTGCGACGAAACGATGCATCTTAGAGGAAAAAGTTTCGAATAAAAATTGATCCTTAACAAATTTCCAACAAAAACGGTCTCATGCATTTTTGTTAAAACTCTGTTAGTAATGGAGTTATGAGCAGCGAAAGTTTACTAGGTGGAATTTTTATTGTAACGCAGCGATATCTAGTGAAAATCGAGCAGTAAATGGACAAGGCCTGGATAACAAAACTCAGAATATTAGTAGCTCATAGTTGAGGCAGTCAGTTCGTACGAGCTCAATTAGACGAGCCAGTAAAAGTTACTTCTTGCTAGAAGTGTTTTTTCCCTTTTTTCATAAACGAATTGTTCAAACGACAATTGCGACGAAACGATACATCGTAGAGGAAAAAGTTTCGAATAAAAATTGATCCTTAACAAATTTCCAACAAAAACGGTCTCATGCATTTTTGTTAAAACTCTGTTAGTAATGGAGTTATAAGCAGCGAAAGTTTACTGGTGGAATTTTTATTGTAACGCAGCCATATAGTGAAAATCGACTAGGCAGTCAATGGACAGAAGCTGGATAACAAAACTCAGAATATTAGTAGCTCATAGTTGAGGCAGTCAGTTCGTACGAGCTCAATTGGGTGAGCCAGTTAAAGTTACTTCTTTCTAGAAGTGTTTTTTCCTTTTTTTCCATAAACGAATCGTTCAAACGACAATTGCGACGAAACGATGCATCTTAGAGGAAAAAGTGTCGAATAAAAATTGATCCTTAACAAATTTCCAACAAAAACGGTCTCATGCATTTTTGTTAAAACTCTGTTAGTAATGGAGTTATAAGCAGCGGAAGTTTACTGGTGGAATTTTTATTGTAACGCAGCCATATAGTGAAAATCGACTAGGCAGTCAATGGACAGAAGCTGGATAACAAAACTCAGAATATTAGTAGCTCATAGTTGAGGCAGTCAGTTCGTACGAGCTCAATTGGGCGAGCCAGTTAAAGTTACTTCTTTCTAGAAGTGTTTTTTCCTTTTTTTCCATAAACGAATTGTTCAAACGACAATTGCGACGAAACGATGCATCGTAGAGAAAAAAGTTTCGAATAAAAATTGATCCTTAACAAATTTCCAAAAAAAACGATCTCATGCATTTTTGTTAAAACTCTGTTAGTAATGGAGTTATGAGCAGCGAAAGTTTACCAGGTGGAATTTTTATTGTAACGCAGCGACATAGTGAAAATCGACCAGTCAATGGACAGAAGCTGGATAACAAAACTCAGAATATTATTAGCTCATAGTTGAGGCAGCCATTAGTCAGTTCGTACGAGCTCACACAGCCTAGCACAATTTCTATTCGGACTTGCAATACCGAAATTGTTGATGATTTTCAACACACTTGAAGATTCGAACGACGGTAAATAGTTCGAAAAACAAAATCGAAACAACGTCAATCGTTTTTCGTCTCCTTCCAATCAAGCTTCCAACCCACAAAACGTTTTTTTTTTTCCTTTTCTTTCGAAGAGGGTGAAAGGATAGGAAAAATAAGGGTGCACGATTGGAGATTGGTTGCGTGCACGATTGCCAAAAGACATATGTTTTTCAAGGCTTTGGTAATATATACATGTATTAACTCCGACGCATCTCTCAATGTTCTCTTTTCACCCAACCCCCTCCCCCTCCCCAGCCTCCTCTGCCCTATTCTCACTTTCTAACACGGTGTCCAACATATTAACGGCTTAGGCCGCGGTAAGCCTCTTATATTACATTTTTCCCTCTATGGGGGTTGACTAATCCGACGACGTAGCGACCCCGGGTGGCTGGGCTGTGTATATATATATATACCATACGAATGAATAGTCCATAAGGACCATAACGTTTCAGGACGGGCCGTCCAGATCCATGCTAGTGGAAAAAAAGTAATACGTATGTAATAAAAATAATCGTCCTCAACCTGCAGCTATTTTTTTTTCTCTAACAGCCATTCAAAAAACCACAAAATTTTAAGGGGCTAGACAAGTCTGCAATTTTGGAAAAGTCGTAAAAAAAATTAATGTTTGGCTTCAAAGTTGCCTGAGGCTTTTCAAAAATGACACAGCAAAATATATTAAAAATTATCACAGATATTAAGATAAGGCGTTAATTATAAATCCAAGTAGAGAAGTGAACCCCTCAATTGGAAACAATTAAAGCAGGAATCCCGAAATTCATAGCACGGAAGCAGAAACACTCAATTTTCCGAGCGAAGATTTTCCCATGTCCCCCTCGAGCAAGAATCACGATCGCACCACCACTACCATGCGTCTGATTGCTCGAGTAAACATTTTGATTGGTCTTGTTCCGTGGTTTTAGCATCTCACCCTAGACGATGTGGCCTCATCACAATGCAAAAATGGCCCAAAAGATGAATTATAAAGCTGAATGGAAAAGACGCGCGTCTTTTTGACGTTGCCTCCCGACTGACATGAATAAACGGAGGGTGATAGTGTGCGAGAGAAACGTTTGACGCCTGCGGGGGGTCAGCCATTAAGTAGAATGACCGAGTCAAGGCCTCGTGCATGCTATCCTAACTCAGAGACGGGAAAAATATAGACCCAAACTGCCTAGTCAATAGCCGCTATCCATTTGGACTAAACTTCATCCGCTATGTTAAACTTCCTACTGCACCCTAATCTATATACATACATATCTGTATCAACTCTTACAGGGTTTGCCCGTTCCGGGGCTCGGAGGCAATGTTTGCCAAGGTATTCACGCAACCCCCCTTCCCCTAATGGCCAACGAGAGTGAAGGAGAGAGAGAGAGAGAGAGAGAGAGAGAAAATCGGATCCCCCTTTTGATTCCCGTAGGTGATGACTTGGACGTTTCTACTTGGTAGCCAAACACCAAAGTCATCGAGCCAGTGAAAGTTACTTCTTTCTAGAAGTGTTTTTCCGTTTTTCATAAACGAATCGTTCAATCGATAATTGCGACGAAACGATGCGTCTTAGAGGAAAAAGTTTCGAATAAAAAGTGATCCTTAACAAATTTCCAACAAAAACGGTCTTATGCATTTTTATTAAAACTCTGTTAGTAATGGAGTTGTAAGCAGCGAAAGTTTACAAGGTGGAATTTTTATTGTAACGCAGCGATATAGTGAAAATCGACTAGGCAGTCAATGGACAAGGGCTGGATAACAAAACTCAGAATATTAGTAGCTCACAGTTGAGGCAGTCAGTTCGTACGAGCTCAATTGGGCGAGCCAGTTAAAGTTACTCCTTTCTAGAAGTGTGTTTTTCCTTTTTCCATAAACGAATCGTTCAAACGACAATTGCGACGAAACGATGCATCTCAGAGGAAAAAGTTTCGAATAAAAAGTGATCCGTAACAAATTTCCAACAAAAACGGTCTCATGCATTTTTATTAAAACTCTGTTAGTAATGGAGTTATAAGCAGCGAAAGTTTACTAGGTGGAATTTTTATTGTAACGCAGCGATATAGTGAAAGTCGACTAGGCAGTCAATGGACAAGGGCTGGATAACAAAACTCAGAATATTACTAGCTCACAGTTGAGGCAGACAGTTCGTACGAGCTCAATTGGGCGAGCCAGTTAAAGTTACTACTTTCTAGAAGTGTTTTTTCCTTTTTTTCCATAAACGAATCGTTCAAACGACAATTGCGACGAAACGATGCATCTTAGAGGAAAAAGTTTCGAATAAAAAGTGATCCTTAACAAATTTCCAACAAAAACGGTCTTATGCATTTTTGTTAAAACTCTGTTAGTAATGGAGTTATAAGCAGCGAAAGGTGAAAGATATAGTGAAAATCGACTAGGCAGTCAATAGACCAGTACTGAACAACGACACATGCATTGGAAGGTCTAGAAAGCATCCAATGCATAAGTACTCCTTGATTGATGTCTACAATTATGCGCAGGTTTTCATAATCGTCTGGAAAGCAGCCATAAAAAGCAGTGTACTCCACCAAGTTGTGGAGTGCAAAACCGATATCCTGTGATCATCGTGTATTATTCTTTCCTGCTGGATCTTCGAACATTGCAAAGACGTGTGGCCTGGAAGAGTGATATATGTGGAAGCGAGAACGGCTACCTAAGGGATGAAAGGCACTGCGAAGAGAGCGAGAGAGAGGAGAGAGCAGAAAGAAGAAGTATAGGAATCGCGAGCGTTATATCCTTAGAGCGGTGATAAATCTCTAGTTTGGACTCAAGTTTCGGCGTAAATCTCGCCACGTTTTAGCGCTAAGTCTGGCTACTCATCCGTCGGGGATCAGGAGGTGCAGAAGCCGTTCTCTTTTTTTTTTCTTTTCCCCTGTAGCCTTCTCTCCTCAGCTCGAGTTTTAGTCGCAGTACGAAATCCAGGCCTCTGATGCTTGTGGTCTTCTTCCCGTATCCTCTTTTTCCTACGTCCAAGATGTGGTATTGGTGCTGCACATTGGCCACGTAACCCTTATGTGTACGAAGTACACATAAGCGTTTTCCCGTCTTCTTATTCAACACGATTTCTTGCTCAAGCATAGCCCGTGTCGCCAAATCCACTTGACTAGACTTTTAAATTTGCCTCTTATACCGGGAGCCCAAACACGCCAACGAGAATTTCAAGAACGTCGAGACGGCAGATTGGAATATGAGAATTGCGGCTTCGGTGGCTTGACTACTAAAGCTTGACTACCAAAGTTCCAAGTCTCGGCCTAAATAACAAAAAATATTTTCTCTATTTTTTTTTTACAATCGTTTTATTGGTGTTTCCAGAATATACGGGAATTTTTTTTTTTTTTTTATGAAAATAAAAATCCTGCAAACAGCGCAAAAAAAATTAAAAATAAATTGCCTAATTGTTTTTGAACAAAATTGATAAAAATTTTGTGAAAATATGCTTTTTTATCGATCATCAAAGTGATCCGAGTCGTCAAAGTGATTTATTTTTGCATTTTTTCACGTGCTTCCCCCTCTCAGAAGTCCAACGAAAAAGTTAGACTCCTTCCAAAAACATCGTTCTTTCGTAACGAGCACAAGCGGTAAGCGCGCGGTGTATCGTGTCTTTTTTTTTTTTTTTTTTTTCTTCTCTTTCACTTTGTCAACTTTTCGCATCTTCGTCTTTCACAAGGGTCCCGAGAAAATTGAAAAACTTCGCGTTGAAATTGTGTCCCATCCGCTTGACTACAGTACCACGCTCGACAAACTCAACTCCGCTGGATTACACGTCCGTACGAAATTCCTTATTATTCTTCTTCGCTCGTTTTCTTTTCTCTTCTTTTCTCTTGCCTCGAGAAATTGCACTCGTAGACGTGGCACCAGCGGGGCGGCCGTACCTACCAAAAACTAATTAAACTTTGGACCTAGCTTTGGATCGCTATCACAGAATGGACAGCGTGTAAAGATTATGGGGTTGGAATACGAGGCCGAAAGAGAAAATGTTCTTCGCAAAAATGTTTCGATGGCGCGATTGGATTTTATTCAACTATTGGAATGTTGAATGAGTTCTCGCCGGTTGTTTGGGTTTGTTTGGGTTTGTTTGGGTTTGCTTGCTTGATTGCTTGCTTGCTTGCTTGCTTGCTTGCCTGCTTGCTTGCTTGCTTGCTTGCTTGCTTGCTTGCTGCCTTGCCTGCTTGCTTGCTTGCTTGCTTGCTTGTTGCTGGCTTGCCTGCTTGCTTGCTTGCTTGTTGCTTGCTTGCTTGCTTGCTTGTTGCTGGCTTGCCTGCTTGCTTGCTTGCTTGCTTGCTTGCTTGCTGGCTTACTTGCTTGCTTGCTTGTTGCTTGCTTGCCTGCTTGCTTGCTTGCTTGTTGCTTGCTTGCCTGCTTGCTTGCTTGCTTGCTTGCTTGCTCGCTTGCATTCGCCTCATCTCAATTACTACACCAAAAGCCAGGAATGTGAAATTATGCATGGAATTTCACTATCATTTAAATGAAGAGCCGGCATACGAATGGTATTATTGACGGAACATCAAAACCATTGGGCTGACTACTATCGTCGCAAAGAGCATACGATAATATAGTGAGTGCAGAACCACAACCTACAGCGCGCGTTTACCTTACTCCGTGTAGTCAGAAGTAGGGTGAAGCGAATGAAGGGCCCGGGGGTTTGGAGTGGAAGTGGTGGGGGGGGGGATTGGGGTTGCATATTATAGACCGTTAAACGAGGCTTGGGGGGTAGTTCTCTCGCGTTAAATTGAAACGTTCGATATGGTAACGTCTAATGAAAGCATACGTGCTGGTTAGCAACGGGCTGCGTACCGGCTAATATCAACGGGCAAAATCCCAACTCACCCTCCACCCCCGCAAATCCTGCCACCCCCTCCCCCGCCTTTCCACTTTCCGTGTCTACAATTCCTCAAATTCAACCACTTGAATTGGCCCCCGCCCAGGCTAGAATGTAATAATTTACCGAATGGTGCTTGACATCGAGATTCTGTATGGATCCTATGCAACAAAGGTTAATAATCGGTAACTGGCGTACAAGACCCCCGGGTTCTGTGGTGAAAATCATACGTGGGTGTATATATTATATATATATATGTGTGTGTGTGTGTGTGTTAAAATACTAGATTTCGCTCGCGGCTTCGCTTTTGCGTGGAATTTGGATCATAGAAGCTTCGTTACCATTTGCACCCCTAATTAGGGGTTGTTTTGAAAAATCGTGAAATACGAGTTTTATTGTTTGTTTTTTTTGGAGAATGTTTGTGCCGTGTTTCAAGTCGATGCGCGCAAAAAATACAATTTTCGTAACTTTTACACCCCATTTCGTCCTTTTAGGGGTTGATTTTTCGAAAAATCCTTTATCAGTGCACTCCCATGCAATTTAAGAAACATATCTTTCGCATTTTATTCATATAAAAGCGGGGAATTCGATTTTCTTATGCAAACTTCGACATCCCGTTGCACCCCGTAATTAGGGGTTGTTTTGAAAAATCGTGAAATACGAGTTTTATTGTTTGTTTTTTTTGGAGAATGTTTGTGCCGTGTTTCGAGTCGATGCGCCCAAGAAATACAATTTTCGTAACTTTTACACCCCATTTCGTTCTTTTAGGGGTTGATTTTTCGAAAAATCCTTTATCAGTGCACTCCCATGCAATTTAAGAAACATATCTTTCGCATTTTATTCATATAAAAGCGGGGAATTCGATTTTCTTATGCAAACTTCGACATCCCGTTGCACCCCGTAATTAGGGGTTGTTTTGAAAAATCGTGAAATACGAGTTTTATTGTTTGTTTTTTTTGGAGAATGTTTGTGCCGTGTTTCGAGTCGATGCGCCCAAGAAATACAATTTTCGTAACTTTTACACCCCATTTCGTCCGTTTAAGGGTTGATTTTTCGAAAAATCCTTTATCAGTGCACTCCCATGCAATTTAAGAAACATATCTTTCGCATTTTATTCATATAAAAGCGGGGAATTCAATTTTCTTATGCAAACTTCGACATCCCGTTGCACCCCGTAATTAGGGGTTGTTTTGAAAAATCGTGAAATACGAGTTTTATTGTTTGTTTTTTTTGGCGAATGTTTGTGCCGTGTTTCGAGTCGATGCGCGCAAGAAATACAATTTTCGTAACTTTTACACCCCATTTCGTCCTTTTGGGGGTTGATTTTTCGAAAAATCCTTTATCAGTGCACTCCCATGCAATTTAAGAAACATATCTTTCGCATTTTATTCATATAAAAGCGGGGAATTCGATTTTCTTATGCAAACTTCGACATCCCGTTGCACCCCGTAATTAGGGGTTGTTTTGAAAAATCGTGAAATACGAGTTTTATTGTTTGTTTTTTTTGGAGAATGTTTGTGCCGTGTTTCGAGTCGATGCGCCCAAGAAATACAATTTTCGTAACTTTTACACCCCATTTCGTCCTTTTAGGGGTTGATTTTTCGAAAAATCCTTTATCAGTGCACTCCCATGCAATTTAAGAAACATATCTTTCGCATTTTATTCATATAAAAGCGGGGAATTCGATTTTCTTATGCAAACTTCGACATCCCGTTGCACCCCGTAATTAGGGGTTGTTTTGAAAAATCGTGAAATACGAGTTTTATTGTTTGTTTTTTTTGGAGAATGTTTGTGCCGTGTTTCGAGTCGATGCGCCCAAGAAATACAATTTTCCTAACTTTTACACCCCATTTCGTCCTTTTAGGGGTTGATTTTTCGAAAAATCCTTTATCAGTGCACTCCCATGCAATTTAAGAAACATATCTTTCGCATTTTATTCATATAAAAGCGGGGAATTCGATTTTCTTATGCAAACTTCGACATCCCGTTGCACCCCGTAATTAGGGGTTGTTTTGAAAAATCGTGAAATACGAGTTTTATTGTTTGTTTTTTTTGGAGAATGTTTGTGCCGTGTTTCGAGTCGATGCGCGCAAGAAATACAATTTTCCTAACTTTTACACCCCATTTTGCACCCCTAATTAGGGGTTGTTTTGAAAAATCGTGAAATACGAGTTTTATTGTTTGTTTTTTTTGGAGAATGTTTGTGCCGTGTTTCGAGTCGATGGGCGCAAGAAATACAATTTTCGTAACTTTTACACCCCATTTTGCACCCCATACGATTTAGAGGCGAAATTTGGGGAAAATTGAAAAAAAAAATTGAAAAAAAAATCAATAAACTATAAGAAATTTGACTACACCCTCTTTTTTTCTCACCCCACGATATATCTCTTGCATTTCCAACGTAACGCAAAACACAGAACTCGGCCGCGCGGAAACAATTTGTTTTCGATTTATTAAGTCTGCGGAAGAAAAAAGAAAAGGAAACGTGAAGAAAATAAAAGCCGACGTAAAACTGCGAGTTCTCTTCTCACTCCACTCTCCCTCTCTATCTCTCGTTGTTTCCGATCGCTCGACTGGTTTTCCAGCCCGGATTTTATTCAATCCCAAATAAACTTCGTCGATATAACGGATAAGTGATCTTATGCAACATACAAATTCTACCCAATTGGAGAATTTCATTGGTTATTCAAGTGTAAGGATATTGTGAAGAAACGCAACTTTTTCACTTTGAAAAATTGAGTTTCTTGCTTAAAAATTTTTTTTTATGGAAAAACAATACATACACCTTAAAGAGGACACTTTGAAGTTTCCAAAACCATCCCTCGATTTTCTGTACGATCATTGGCACACGAGTTATGTTTCGTCAAAGACAAAAGTGTCATTTTTACTTTGACAGCCGATAACTCGGGAACGAATCATCGTACAGAGGCCAACAAAAACTCAAATTAAAGAGGAAGAATCAATCTAAAGAAAAGCTTCTTAATGAAATTGCCAAAAAAAAATTATTTCGGCCCGTGGACCTTTCGAAAGACAAGCAAAAATTTTGACATTTTTCTTTTCTCTCATTTTCTCATGATTAATCGAAAACTGCCGACTATTCAGAATTTTAAATTCTGGAACTCAAAACTAGAGTCTTTGAGCTTCAATTTGCTTTTTTTTGCATCGTTCTACAACGATTTTTGGCCAAGTTGCAGCCTGTTGAAAGTCACAACAACAACAAAAATCGCTTTGTTTCTTCGATCTTTAAATTTTTTTACCAAGTGTCATTTTTTCTTTGACAAGCGATAGCTCGTGAACGAATCATCGTACAGAGGGCAACAAAAACTCAAATTAAAGGGGAAGAATCGATCTGAAAAAAAGCTTCTAACGAGAATTGCCAAAAAAAAATTCCTTTGGCTCCTAAAACCTTTCGAAAGTCCGCTTCCAAAAATCCTTTCCAAAAAGAATCATCAAAATTGGCTATTCTTTTATCGCTTACATGTTTTTCTCCCCTTAATTACCAACACTAGCCTTTATCTACCACTTTTTATTTACTCACTTGAAAACCTATTTAGATTAAATAAATCCTATTTAAATGATTTTCATTCCACTCGGTACGACAATGGACGTAAAACGTCCATTATCGTACCGAGCTTAAAAATAGTACTTTATGATACGAGTACGAAAAAAACTTTTTTTTAACGACTGTGAGTTTGCCACGCATGCGCCTCGTGCTGCAAACTCACAGTCGTTGAAAAAAAGTTTTTTCGTCCTAGTATCATAATGGACTGTTTTTTAACAGTGTACCTTTTTTCAATTACGTTTTTTTTTTTCTCCACGGGGGCAAAAGTTCGTATACATTGGAAACAGGACTATTCCGTATTTGCCACATCCATATCAGTAGGCTTATTATAACGTTGGCTGTTTGGTAAGAGTACAGCGGGGGTGGTAAGTGCGCACGCGGCAAATGCAAGCGAGCTCAAGCGAAAATACCGCGTATATCCAAGGTATGTAATATCAAACATTCCTACCTGTGCTGTCACTTCTATATATGTATGCGTGGGTGTGTGTGTGTGTGTGTGTGTGTGTGTGTGTGGTGCTCTCGTACCGCTCCCAAAACTCATCTTCCATCATCGTAGCGGGCTTTCGAGCTCTCTCGTGAAGCACATATATGATGCGCGCGGAAAGCTCGTTTGTGAATATCAATGCCTTTATGCTCCCCCCTCAGACTATATTGTTACGTGTGCCTCTGGAATTCAGCCTGGAATCATTCTCTTCCAATCATATATATGCAGTACTGAACTGAAAAAACGTAGGCACTAGTCGGAATTTCTTACCGCACTAAAATTCACGTAGCGGACTCAAAAATAAAGATAATTGAATTTCCCAAGTGGCGTTTCAAAGCGGACAAGAGTTTACCTTTATTTTGCTTTTTTAGAAAATTTTCTACGATTTTTTTTCGCCCCGGTGCGCACTTTTGAACGTGGCCTTTTTTTTTGGCTATTGATTGGCCGTCGAAAATTAACTGCAAAGTTTGTGGAAATTTTTTTCCTCGGTTTTTTTTTCATTGGAAACTTAAAAAGAATATCAAAACCGACATTTTTCTTTTTTAGAAAGTCTCGTACGATTTTTTTTCGCCCCGGTATTGCATTTTTAGCTAAAAAAAGACATGTTTTAGAAAAGAAAGGCGTCATCGAAGAACTATAGGGTTTCAGGGGAAATGTCAAGAGGGTAAAAAGTTGCGTGGGTTCACACTGGAGTGGCTAGAATTTTTTCAGAATTTTCTACAAACTTTGCAGTTAATTTTCGACGGTCAATCAATAGTCAAGAAAACCAGTCGATATTTCTTGCCGCACAAAAAGTTAGATTGTTCCTTAAAAAAAACTGACAACCGAATTTAACGAAAGGCGTTTCAAAGATTACGAATTCAGCTTTATTTTGCTTTTTTAGAAAATTTTCTACGATTTTTTTTCGCCCCGATACGCGCTTTTGCACGTGACCGTTTTTCGGCTATTTTTCGACCATCGAGAATTGGGCGCGGAACTTATAAAATAGTACATTATGAGACGAGGACGAAAAAAAAACTTTTTTCGTCCTTGAGGACGAAAAAAAGGTTTTTTTCTTCGAGTATTATACGAAATTTTATTGTACGCGGTGTGAAAATGAGGTTTTAACGCGCGCGAAGCGTACGTAAAAACGTCCATTATCGTACCGAGTGGAATAAAAAAAAATTTTCGTCATTTTGCATCCATGATAAACTTGAAAGGGACAACAAAAGCTCCACTTTCGTTTTTCAAAAAAATTCCTACGATTTTTTTTGCCCCAAGTTATTTCACTTTTGGCTAAAGAAAAGACAAATTTTGGAAAATCCAACGTAACTCGAGAACTATAGGGTTTAAGAGGAAATGTCCAGATGTAAAAAAGTTGCGTAAGTTTATACCGGATGGCCTGGATTTTTTTCAGAATTTTTCTTCGACTTTTCGAACACTTTTTTGACTCTTTTCGCTCGAAACTCTGACGAGTAGGTTGGCATAACTCGAAAAGTATCGCGTTTAGGAAAAATATCAGCAGAATAAACGTTTCTTAATTTTCGATTTTACATTCGCTTGAATTTTTTCGGAATTTTTTTTTCGAATTTTTTTTTCAAATTCTCTTTTGGCCGAAACTTGGAGATAGTATTCCATACTCTTTGGATTTGTTTGGGTTGCCTTTTACTTTATTCCACCCATTAATCGTCTCACTTTATTCCACCCATTAATAGTCCAATGCTGTTTGGGTTTGTTTGGATTGTCTTTCACTTTATTCCACCAATAATTTCCAATGGCTATTAAAATTCACCGTACACATTTTTTATTCCTCGTTTTCTTTTACAAAGTTAACAATCATCTCTCTCTCTCTCTCTCTCTCCACCCCGGAGACAAAAGCTCTTGAGTAATTTCGTTCATGAGTTTCGCTCGACCGAATTTCTACTTGTTTACGTCGCGAAAATAAGAAGCAAAAAAAAAAAAAGAAATTCCAGCAACTCGTAGTGGCGTAAAATCAAAGACGAAAGACGAGACGAGGAAGACCGAAAGAAATCAAAAAGCAAGAATTCCATTTCTTCCTCCCCCCCCCCCCCCTCCCCCCTTAAAACCCACCCCCACCCCCGCACAGCTTCACTATAGGCGTCTCTCGCCAGCACAGAGAAAGAAAAAAAAAAAAGAAACGTAGCTATTGAATTAAAACAGGGCTGGTGGATGCTGTTCGAGGGATGTTGGGGGTGGATAGGGGGTGCTTACTCGCGGGGGTGTGTGTGTGTGTGTGTGGAGGAGTCAGAGCGAGGCAAGATCCGGGCGACCGAGACTGGAAAAGAAAGTGGAGGAGGGCCGGTAGGAGCCGTGAGCAATTCGCTGGAAAAAGTAAAAAAAAAAAAAAAAAAGAGGGAGTCATGGTTGAAGGAGGGTGGGAGAGATAAAAATAAATAAACGAGTGAAAGGTTTCGGAGGGGGAGGGTTGGGGGTGGAAAGAGAGTTCTTTCGTTTTGGTCTCGCTTCGACCATCTCGTTTCTCCTTCTCCTTTCACTTGGCAAGTGTGTAATGCAGGAATCGTGACTACCGGATGCTTCGTACGTACGTAAAGTTTGAATGTGTGGGTGGTTGTGTGTGCGATTGTATATTCGAATTCATACACCACCGTATACGGTTTATGGAGGAGCGCAGGCGGCTGCCTCCACGCGCCCAACACACGAGCCCGCGACGTCCATAAAAATAAAATTTCAATAAATCTCTCCGCGTCTACCTGGAAACCCGTTGTGCAAAGCAGTGGGGGGGGGGGAGGAATCCCCTCCATCCGTTTGCGCGATTGGCGCGGAGCAACGAAAATCGACACGCCCACTGGAGTGGGGGTGGCGGCGATGATTGCGCGGAAGACGAGGAGTGGGAGCGGGTGGGCGGGGCGGGAGGTGGGAGTAGCGGGGGGGGGGGGGGGGAGCGAAGAGTAGGGATGGCGCGCGAAACGAGAAAGCGTTTGGCTATGGTATTTCAGATCCAGCGAGGCGCAAGAGGCTTCCAGGCCTCGAGACAATGAAACTCATGCCCGGCGCAAGAGCGTGCACGTGATTTGTTTTTTTTTTCTTCTGTTTCGAGAAGGAAAAATGCTTTTGGGCTTGAATTGGGAATACTGGAAAAAAAAAGACAATTGGAAATTACCTCTTCAAGGGAGATATTCTGATGGTGGGGAAAAAAAGAAAAAAAAAAACAATTCGAGGATTGTTGCAAGAAAATTGGAGCAATTGGTAGCGAGGTGAATAAATTGGCAATCGATGGACGAAATTAAAAGGAAATGGACACTCGATCAGCAAATGGGCCTGTAGTATAATTAAATCCTGTGAAGGATAACGATTTTTTTTTTATTATTTATTTTTTATTGAATTGATGAAGGGTAGAGAATTATTTATTTTGTATTAAATTAATGAAGGATAACGATTTTTAAAGTCCAAAGTCCATAGAATGGACTCTCAAAGTCCAAAGTCCATAGAATGGACTCTCAAAGTCCAAAGTCCATAGAATGGACTTTCAAAGTCCAAAGTCCAAAGTCCATAGAATGGAATTTCAGAGTCCAAAGTCCATAGAATGGACTTTCAAAGTCCAAAGTCTATAGAATAAACTTTCAAAGTCCAAAGTTTATTGTTTATTATTTATTTTCTAATGAATTAATGAAGGATAACGGTTTTTAAAGTCCACAGTCCATAGAATAAACTTTCAAAGTCCAAAGTTTATTGTTTATTATTTATTTTCTAATGAATTAATGAAGGATAACGATTTTTAAAGACCAAAGTCCATAGAATGGACTCTCAAAGTCCAAAGTCCATAGAATGGACTCTCAAAGTCCAAAGTCCATAGAATGGACTTTCAAAGGCCAAAGTCCATAGAATAAACTTTCAAAGTCCAAAGTTTATTGTTTATTATTTATTTTCTAATGAATTAATAAAGGATAACGGTTTTTAAAGTCCAAAGTCCATAGAATAAACTTTCAAAGTCCAAAGTTTATTGTTTATTATTTATTTTCTAATGAATTAATGAAGGATACCGATTTTTAAAGGCCAAAGTCCATAGAATGGACTCTCAAAGTCCAAAGTCCATAGAATGGACTCTCAAAGTCCAAAGTCCATAGAATGGACTTTCAAAGTCCAAAGTCCAAAGTCCATAGAATGGAGTTTCAGCGTCCAAAGTCCATAGGAATGAACTTCCAAAGTCCAAAGTCCATAGGAATAAACTTCCAAAGTCCAAAGTCCATTGTATGGACTTTTCATAGACTGGAAAAAAAGATAATAAATTTTAACGTTCATTTTTTTTTCGGAAAGTAACAAAACGTTTCACATTTATGAAACTTTACGTACATCTTATTGCACAATTCGAACTGTTCGTTTGAATTTTTTCATTCAGAAATATTGCAAAATGGCGACGTTATGGCCACAAAATGGCGACTTGCCATACTTTTTCAGCTGGAAAATTCGAAATTTCGATCATTTCGTCATGGAAAAAAAAAAAAAAAAAAAAACACATCCGAGAATAAGAAAAAGCAGTGATTACGCTGCTGACGGAGGTTGTCGAGGTTGTCGGTAAGAAAAGGCGAGCGATTTAACATCACGCCCACAAAAGCTGAGCGTGGTAGGGATTGGTATATTCTCCTTGCCCCCTCTCCCTTTTGCTCCTCCACCCCGACGCCCCCTCCTCGCTCTTGCCAAAGGTCAAAAGGGCGTCGCAATAAAGGTGGAAGCGTGCTCGATACGATCTTTCAATCGCTAGGCTCTCCACATACAAACAAAAAAAAAGAAAACAAAGATAAAAGAAAAACGATCGCGCCTACCGGTGCCCAACCCAAGTCCAACCCGATTTCCCTCTCCACCGTGGCAGGGGGAGGGGGTTGGGCAGCGGCGGGAGGGAGGGGGAGGCACACACGCTCGACAGGTTTCTCTCTCCTCTCTCTCTCTCTCTCTCTCTCTCCCCCTCTCTCTCTCGCTCTCTCTCTCTCTCGCTCGCGTGGGCGTTTCGCTGGATGATACGAACATTGGTGTGGGTGGACGCGGATGGCAAAACCTTTTTGGGTGTCGATGCAGCGAGGTGGTGGGGGTGGTGGAGTTTCGATATGGCAGCCGGACAGTTCGCTGTTTGCCTTCCGATGGTGCGGGCCGTTTACGGTTTTCCGGCTACAAAGGCAGAACGAAAAAGTTCACGTGTAGGTGTTTTTTTTTTTTTTTTTTTTTCGTTCCTGCAAATTCGTTGATTTTTGTTTGTTTGTTTTTTTTTTTATTATTAAAGTGACTCACAATTCAACGAATCGATCAATCGAGTCACCGTAATTAACAATGATAAATTAATTTTTGTTGTTGCGGGTCTGATTAAGAAAAAAAAAAAAAATTTTTTTTTTTTGTAATTACAAAAAAAAAGGACTTTGTTACTCGTCGTTGGTTTTTGCGAGGACGAAAAAAAAAGTGTTTTAAGATTGAGCGCAGATTGGCGCGGGGCGTGCAGGAGTATTGCTCCTGGGGAGGGATGCTCAACAATATTTCCGCCGCCGGTTCCCTCCATGGAATTACCGGTAAGAGAGACCTTCGAGGACTTTGAGCCGTCGAGAAAGAAAAAAAAAAAAAAAAAGACTTTTTTGACAATTTTTCGTTTTTTTTTTCAAGGGTAGAAGCAGCGGAAAATTTGAATTGGAAAACTTTTATACGTAGTTTTTTTGTTGTTGTTGTTGTTGTTGTTTTATTTTGAATGTAGGATTTTTTTTTACAATTGACAATGGCGGCCGAAAAGAATTGGTTTTTAGTTTTTTTTTTCTCATTTTATATTGAATTTTTTTGTTTTGTTTTTTTTTTTTTTATTTTGAATAGTTTTTTTGGTGTTTTATTTTGAGTGTACGATTTTTTTTTTTCCAATTGATAATGGCTGCTGGAAAAAATTGTGTCTTTTAGTTCGTAGACGAGGAAAGAATGGCAAATTTTTGTGGGTTTTTTTTTTTTTTTTTTTTTTTTGAAAGAAAAAAATCGTTTTACATTTGCGAACATTTAGGCACGATTTATTACATAATTGAACTGACGGAATGAATTTTTATTTTTTAATAATATATATCGCAAAATGGCGATACATTGAAAATATTAAAATAAAAGTAAAATATTGTAAAAAATTAAATTAAATTGAAATAAATACTGCGTCTAGTATATTTTTGAGAATTTATTTTTGCTTAGTGAGCGTGCGGTTTTTTTTTTTGTTTTTTTTTTTTTTTTTTTTCAAGCACCGAACAAGCTTATTTTTCATAGAAGAAAATTAAACAAAGTTTAAAGAAAATTTACACAAAGTTAAAAAGAAAAATTAAACAATGTTTGAAGAAAATTTTTAAAAAATCGAAGGAAGTTAAACAAAGTTTAAAGAAAATTAAACAAAGTTCGAAGAAAATTAAACAAAGTTTCAACTAAAATTAAACAAAGTTTAAAGAAAATTAAACAAATTTTAAAGAAAATTAAACAAAGTTCAAAGAAAATTAAACAAAGTTCAAAGAAAATAAAACAAAGTTCAATGAAAATTAAACAAAGTTCAAAGAAAATTAAACAAAGTTTCAACTAAAATTAAACAAAATTTAAAGAAAATTAAACAAAGTTTCAACTAAAATTAAACAAAGTTTAAAGAAAATTAAACAAAGCTTCAACTAAAATTAAACAAAATTTCAACTAAACTTAAACAAAGTTTCAACCAAAATTAAACAAAGTTAAAAAAAAAAAGTTTTAATTTATCGAAAATAAAAATCCCCAAAAATGCATTTATGATCGCACTTTTTCGCGTTATCTGAGGATTATTTTTTTTCTTTTTTTTTTTTTTTTACACACGTTGACCGTGCGGCGATGATAAGATCAAAGAGAATTTGCCGAATCTTCGAGGACCGCCGCGCGCGTCTCGGATCGTAAAGGCTTCTCGAAAAATTTTCTTCGCCTTCCCATTTTCACGATGTATATCCCTTTACTCGCCATTATATTCTCAAACCACGTCAATAAATGGCCGAAATGAAAACATCGTGAAAGCCGCCGAATGACCGGTAAAAATAAGAATAAAAAAAAAAAAAAAACATCTATACCTATACCACGGGACCCGTCGTAAAAAAAAAAAAAAAAAAAAAAAACAAACAAACAATTCATTGATGCTCCACCACGTACTTTTATCTTCACTCCATTGACCAATGATCGTTACTACCGACGATTATGCGATACTTCGATTTTTCAGTGGCATTTGTCAAAATTTAATCGGCAAAAGTATTGTTTTTTTTTTTTTTTTTATGACTCGTAAATTATACAAAATGTTGAAAAATTTTGTGAAATTTCATAAAAATATCAGTGAAGTTGGAATAATACATTTTTTTAATCGGTTGAAATAAATTTTTAATTTTAATAACGGAGAGAAAAAATTTAATTTTTTTTAAAATAATATTTTTCAAAAATACTTTATCGGTTCATGAACGAATTTAAAAAATAAAAAAAAAACAGCACGATGTTTTTGGCACTAAGCCTAGGGAATATAATTTTTAGGGAATTATAAAATATGGTTAAAATATGGTTAAAATGTGGCTAAAATATGGTTAAAATATGATTAAAATATGGTTAAAATATGATTAAAATATGGTTAAAATATGGTTAAAATAGGGTTAAAATGTGGTTAAAATGTGGTTAAAATAGGGTTAAAATATGGTTAAAATATGGTTAAAATATGGTTAAAATATGGTTAAAATATGGTTAAAGCGTGGTTAAAAACACTATAAATTTCTTTCAATGTGCATGCGCACGCGCGTGTGTACGTGTGCGCACGTGAAAGTCCACGTACCGCAGTCAACAAAGTTGCTAACTGAACTAATTTTTTGCGCAACACTACGTCATTTGAAGTTGCGTCGAATGTCCGCTGTGCCATGTGCACTCGTGGTATCGAAACGTAACTTTGAGCACGTGAAGGATACCTCGCCAGTCATCCAGAAAAAAAAAACAGAAAAAAAAAGCAAAAATACATTTTATTCCACTCGGTACGATAATGGACGTTTTACGTACGCTTCGCGTACGAAAAAAAAAACCCATTTTCGCACCTTGTACAATAAAATATCGTATAATACTCACCGAAGAAAAACTTTTTCTAATCTCGTGTGATTGCGACATCAGCCGTCGGCTCGTGCTCCAAAACCAGACTCGTTAAAAAACGTTTTTTATCGTCCTTGTATCATAATGTACTATTTTTATCAATTTCTCTACAGCCTTCATTAATGTTTTCAAGAAATTACTAAAAAAAAAAGGAAAATTGTGCAAAAAAAAAGAAAAAGTTATGAGGCTCATAGGTGAGGCTCATAGGTGAGGCAGCCATTAGTCAATTCGTACGAGCTCAATTGGTCTAGTGGCAGTTGCCAGCACGGAAGTCTTCTCGAACCACACCGTCACGATGTTGGTGAACCAAACAAACCAATAAACTGAGTACTAAAACGGTACTAAGTGTACAAATGTATTATGATATTCCATTTAGGATCTTCAGCAGCCAATAAGTAGCAAAAAAAAAAAAAAAAAAAAAAAAGAAAAAAGAAAAACAACCATTCCGTTAAAGTACCCGCGGTTTCTTTTACGGCTCCCGAAAAACCGCACGGGGCTTATTTTTTTTTTTTTGTTTTTTATTACCTCGGCATTGGCCCTTTTCATCGATCATCAAAGCGGTCACACTCGAATCTACTTCCGGGTGGTTGGAAACGTCGACCATACCTTCAATGGTAGGTCCAATTTGTCATTGATTGGGTCATGGATCGTAGGAAAAATATTTTTAGTGATTTAGCAAAACGACTTGCAGCCCAAACAAACCCAAACATTCTTATACACAGCTTAAAAAAAATATATATATAATGTGTAATTTTGTTAGTCCAAATTTTTCCACCAAAGGAATGTCTCGGAGCGTTGCTCAAAAGAAAAAAGAAAAAACGATTTCATGAACGTTTGCAGTTGGCAGTTTCTCACTCGATTGTGAGACTGATCGTGGTCCGTCTGTCCGTCTGGTGTATCGTCATTGAACGTCGGTTGAACTGCCACGGAATATCGGAGTGTATTTTTTTTCTCCTCACTCGTCTCACTCGTATTATTTGCTCGTCTGAGAAGCGCGGAGGCCGGTGACGATTCTCGCACCTCCGTGCTAAGTGACCCGTGCCGCGCTCTTCTTGTACACCAACGGCACTCTCATCTCACTCTGATCCACCTCGCCGGACCTCCACAGTCAGCTTCTGCTCCTATACAAATTAATAAACTACAGCACTTGTGTGTATTACTGTAGCTAAAGGCTCGCTTGTGTATCGAAAGAGCGTAAAAAAAAAAAGCGTCCGCAAGCACAAAACGGACGACTTCTTTTTTTCTGACCTAAGGCTACTCTTGAGTGTGTTTGAGTTTGTTTGGGTTTGTGCAATCCAAACGAACCCAAACATCCTGATACAGAGTTGCGAATCTTCGTCGTAGGGCCATCATTGAGGGGAAGATGTTAGGTGAAAACCCAAACAGGCATCGTAGCACACTTTTCCGCAACGAAAAAGGCACTCTGGGAAAGTAGCCAATTTTGGTGATTTTTTTGGAAAGGAAAAAAACGTTGTACATTTATGAAACTTTAGGTACACTTTATTACATATTTGAGCAGTCTGAATAAAAATTTTCATTGAAAAATATTGTAAAATGGCGACGTTATAGCGTGAGGCGTCTTACACAGGAAGACTTTGGCAACAGTTAGTTTCGGTTGCAATTTTAATGATTTTTTTTTAAAAGGAACAAAACGTTTTACATTTATGAAACTTTAGGTACAATTTGTTACATATTTGAGCAGTCTGAATAAAATTTTTCATTGAAAAATATTGTAAAATGGCGACGTTATAGCGTGAGGCGTCTTACACAGGAAGACTTTGGCGACAGTTAGTTTCGGTTGCAATTTTGATGATTTTTTTTGGAAAGGAACAAAACATTTTACATTTATGAAACTTTAGGTACAATTTATTACATATTTGAGCAGTCTGAATAAATTTTTTCATTGAAAAATATTGTAAAATGGCGACGTTATAGCGTGAGGCGTCTTACACAGGAAGGCTTTGGCGACAGTTAGTTTCGGTTGCAATTTTGATGATTTTTTTTTTAAAGGAACAAAACGTTTTACATTTGTGAAACTTTAGGTACAATTTGTTACATATTTAAGCAGTTTGAATAAATTTTTTCATTAAAAAATATTGTAAAATGGCGACGTTATAGCGTGAGGCGTCTTCTACAGGAATGCTTTGGCGACAGTTAGTTTCGGTTGCATTTTTGATGATTTTTTTTTAAAAGGAACAAAACTTTTTACATTTATGAAACTTTAGGTACGCTTTATTACATATTTGAGCAGTCTGAATAAAAATTTTCATTGAAAAATATTGTAAAATGGCGACGTTATAGCGTGAGGCGTCTTCCACAGAAATGCTTTGGCGACAGTTAGTTTCGGTTGCAATTTTGATGATTTTTTTTGGAAAGGAACAAAACATTTTACATTTATGAAACTTTAGGTACAATTTATTACATATTTGAGCAGTCTGAATAAATTTTTTCATTGAAAAATATTGTAAAATGGCGACGTTATAGCGTGAGGCGTCTTACACAGGAAGGCTTTGGCGACAGTTAGTTTCGGTTGCAATTTTGATGATTTTTTTTTTAAAGGAACAAAACGTTTTACATTTGTGAAACTTTAGGTACAATTTGTTACATATTTAAGCAGTTTGAATAAATTTTTTCATTAAAAAATATTGTAAAATGGCGACGTTATAGCGTGAGGCGTCTTACACAGGAATGCTTTGGCGACAGTTAGTTTCGGAAGCGTACACCCCCGTGAAGAGTCACGTGGAAATTCGAAAAGCAAGAAATTTGGTAAAATAGGGGAGTGGGGGGGGTGGATGAAGAGGGGGGAAAAGAGAAATTGAAGCAATTGTCCTTTGACGTTCGCAGGAACGAAGGACATTCATGCGCAGGAACTAAAACGCCACGAGAAAAGGGACGGTGTGCTGGGTGCGAGTTTGGGTGGAGGCCTGTCCGCCGGTTGTGGAGGGCTGACGCTTCATCAGGAATTAATCATGACCATGCCCGGGGCAGGTAGGTCTACCTGTTCATCCAGCCACATAAAGGTCTACCAATTCTTTTCAAAGTCGTCCAAAAACAAAAAAAAATCCCCATATTTACCCCCATACACGAGATTGTCTCTCACGAGCCTTCTGGTGTTTTTTGGCCTTCGAGTTGAAGATCTGTCACGTGACGAGCGCGAGATAGATAGGTGAAAATTGTCTAAGGGAGATTTTTTTTTTAAGGATCAATTATATTTAGGGGAAAAAGAAAATCGTCGAGCTTCGCGTCACAATGAGAGAAGAAAAAAAAACGATCCTAGGGGGTTTTCCTTAGGAAATTCCCTAGGAATTTCTATTTACCCTAAGAATTTTTCCTTAGGAATTCCCTAGAAATTCCTATTTGACCTAGGAATTTTTCCTTAGGAATTCCTATTTTCATTAGGAATTTTTCTTTAGGAATTCCTATTTTCCCTGGGAATTTTTCTTTAGGAATTCCTATTTTCTCTGGGATTTTTCCTTAGGAATTCCTTAGGAATTCCTTAGGAATTCCTATTTTCCCTAGGAATTCCTTAGGAATTCCCTACGCATTCCTATTTTCCCTAGGAATTCCTTAGGAATTCCCTAGGCATTCCTATTTTCCCTAGGAATTCCTTAGGAATTCCCTAGGCATTTCTATTTTACCTAGGAATTCCTTAGGAATTCCCTAGGCATTCCTATTTTCCCTAGGAATTCCTTAGGCATTCCTATTTTCCCTAGGAATTCCTTCGGAATTCCTATTTTCCCTAGGAATTCCCTAGAATTTCTTATTTTCCCTGGGGTTTTTCCTTAGGAATTCCCTAGCCATTCCTATTTTCCCTACGAATTTTTTCCTTAGGAATTCCTACTTTCCCTGGGATTTTTTTTCCTCAGGAATTCCCTAGGCATTCCTGTTTTCCCTAGGAATGTATCCTCAAGAATTTTTCCCTAGGAATTCCCTAGGAATTCCTCTTTTCTCCAGAAATTTTTCCTCAGGAATTCCCCAGGCACTCCTAGAAATTTTCCCTAGGAATTTTTCCGCAGGAATTTCGTAGGAATTTCTCCCGTTGCTCCCAAACAAATTCTCCTACGAAAAAATAGGTGGGCAAGACTTACGAAAAATGCCTAACACCAGTCTACGCAAGGTGTCCAACGTGACCAATCTACGCAAATAAAAATACTTCCGGATGGTCGAAGTAATCATTGAAACGTTGAAGGCAATGAACATCAATTTTTTTTTTTCACCAGGATATTAATTCCAAAGAATGTCAGCCGAAATACTTGTGGTTGATGTGATATAGGTGGC
The DNA here is from genome assembly GCA_963932345.1 of Ophion ventricosus. Classification (NCBI taxonomy): domain Eukaryota; kingdom Metazoa; phylum Arthropoda; class Insecta; order Hymenoptera; family Ichneumonidae; genus Ophion; species Ophion ventricosus. Next base: position 112,031 of record CAWVQM010000011.1, on the reverse strand, counting down.
TAATAATGAGGACGCGTTGAGGTTTTTGTTGAAGAAGAAAAAAGTAGAAGGAAAAAAAAAAGAAGAAAAAAAAAATCGATCCACGAAAGAGTGTATATAGCTATAATGCAAGTTTGTTTCCCCGAGCTCTCAGCGCATCAGGAATTAATGAGAGAAAATGAAGAGAGAGTCTGGAGGAGTAAAAGGCGCCCTAGCGAGAGAGGAAAATCACGAAAGTTTCTCAGGCTGTGGAGAAGGACGATGGGCGACGGGAAATCAATGAAATTCCGATACTGGCATTGGAAGTATCAAATTTTACAAAGCGAGCGAGCACTACATTGTCCAATGGTCGTTGATACTGAACGCGGTGAACGCTTGAGAAAATTAATACTTTAAATCAACGACAGAGCAATGGAAGAAGTGTTGGCGTTTGAGAAATTAATCGTCCGAATATGACTGAAGCTCGAATTAATTTGATTGTTTTGGAATTTCATTCAGCGCTTGGGGAATGAAGGAAAATGTAAACGACGAGACAATGTTTTGTTTTATTTTTTTTTTGAGAAAGAACAAAACGGTATAAATTTATGAAACTTTACGTACAATTTAATACGTAATTGAACTATTTAATTTAATTTTTTCATTAAAAAATATTGCAAAATGGCGACGTTGTGGAGAGGGATGTTTGGGAAGATTTTCACGGCAGTTGTCCGTTTGTGTACAATCCGACGACTTTGATATTGATCCGAAAAATATGAGCCAAGAATTTTTGGTTTCTTAACATCCGAGTGCTGAACTTGAACCTAGGAAACATTTAAAAAGTAGGACATTCAAAAAATGCGACGCTTGAGAAAAAAAAATTGAAATTTTACACATCCTCGTTCTTTCTTGTGATATAAAAATACTTTTAAAGAGTGATTTTAACAAGTAAGTAGGTTCAAGTTGGAGGTAATATTGTCGCCGAGTTGTGTGTAAAATTTTAGCACGATCGGTCGATTCGTTCAAAGGTTATCCTGCACGGAAACTTGAAAAATCTTGTTACGCGAAAAAAAAACGCGTTAAAAATTTCTTCTTAATTACTACAGTAATTATTATAATTTTTGTCGTTGTAATTACGCATAAATGACAATTTTTTAATTTTTTTTTCAGGCAGTGCCGCCACGATCGGGCAAGGCGATGACAAACCTGCCAAGCAGAAACGTCATCGGACGAGATTTACACCTGGACAACTCAACGAACTCGAAAGATGCTTCGGCAAAACTCACTATCCTGACATTTTTCTGAGAGAAGAGATTGCGATGAGAATCGGCCTCACCGAAAGCAGAGTACAAGTAAGTCCCTAGATATAGTAAATTCGAATAATTGAGGTCTTTTTTTAATAACTTGTAAGTGAACTTGTAAGGACCTTTCAAAAAATCCTTGTCGACGGTCGAATTTTTTTCTCCATCAGGCATCGTCCGAAAATTTTTCTTTTTAAATTCTTCTTCCAAACAAAGATAATAGCTAGAGTCTGGTACAGAGAAAACATCTAAAAAAAAATTTTTTTTCTACAAATGACAGCCGTTTAAAAAACAATCCACTTTACCGCAACTTTGAGTTTCAAAAATCCCTTAAAAAAAAAATGAACGCGTTAGCCAATCGAAAAAAACCCGATGCCACATCCTAGGCAATATTATAAAGATCATTCGTTATAAATTTCATCGAAATTGGTCGAGTAGATCTCGCGATATTTCATTCGCCAGTGTTGAAGGAGAATTCCACTAAATCACTCGTATCTCCGTCATTTTTTCATCTTTTTTCATCCATTTTTTTTTCATTTGTTCACAAAACTACGCTCTATTCGTGAGAAATAAAAGCTATTTTGTAGATTCGATAATTGCGTTGGAAAAAAAAATAAAAATGATTATTTATAAGACAAGAAAATGAGGAAAAAGGCTAAGATTCTCGTTGCATTTGTCGGAGATACGATATTCTCGTTGCTTCGTTGCTTCGTGCCTCATTGCTAATACTATAGAGACTGTCTTAGAATCAATTGTCAGGGTCTACGACGAGACTGTGGTGGCTCTCGCGTGGATTAAAGTCAAACTTGGAGTTGCTAAGCTTTCAACGTGGGTAACCGGTGACTATATATATATATATATATATATATATATATATATATATATATATATATATATATATATAGGGGCTTTTCTCTCGACCTCTTCTAAAGTCGTCGAATTTCGGTGGGATTTCTCGCTCGAGGTCGTCACCGTCGCGTCGGAATCGACCAAGAAACTTTGTTCCTGCAAATCGACTGGCAAATTGATCCTCTTTGGTTGAAAAAAAAAAAAGAAAATTTAACTTCAACTTATCCGTTCTCACTTCCTCGTATTAGGAATTATCAATGTTCTCATTGGTCTCATGATCTTCTCATAATTACAATTATTTCGTACGATGAAAGTTATTTAATTTAAAAAAAACATTGCAATTAAATTATCGAACTGGAGGATTGTATCGAAAAATCGCAAAAGTTCAGAAATTTTTTGACTCTTCAAGGAGATAAAAAAATCCTTTAACGCGTATAGCCTGTCAGTCGAAAAAATAACGTTTTGGTCAAATTTTTTTCTCTTATTTTTTTTTTGTACCACGAAATTTGCAAACTCGAGGGGAATGCAGTTGTCAAAAGAAGGATAATTTTGAGTTTTTTTTTTTTTTGAGAGTACAACAAAGGCAGTGAGAAAATTGAATTGGGAAACTCTTTTTTGGTTTGGGGTGTACGTAAATTTTTTTTTTTTAGCTGTTTGGGAAGGAAAAAACGATTATCACAATTTTGAGTTTTTTTAATTAATAAAAAAAAATGAATTAATTAATTACAGATGAAATAAAGCATAAATGAATTAATAAAAAATGAATTAATTCATTAAAAATGAAATAAAAAATTTATGAATGAATAAAAAATGAATTAATTCATTAAAAATGAAATAAAAAATTAATTAATTAAAATATAATTAATTAATTAATTAAAAAAAAATGAATGAATTAATTAAAAATTAAATAAAGAATAAATGAATGAATAAAAAATGAATTAATTCATTAAAAATGAAATAAAAAATGTATGAATGAATTAAAAATGAATTAATTAATTAAAAATGAAATAAAAAATTAATTAATTAATTAAAAATGAAACAAAAAATTAATTAATTAATTAAAAATGAAATAAAAAATTCATTCATTCATTAAAAATTAAACAAAAAATTAATTAATTAATTAATAATGAAATAAAAAATTCATTCATTCATTAAAAATGAAACAAAAAATTAATTAATTAATTAAAAATCCAAATCCTTGCCAATTGTCTTTCGTCAATTTGTTCAAAAAAAAAAAAAAAAAAAAACAATAATTCATTGTGCGAAAAGTACAAATTATTTTGTACATTCAATAGTCGCGTGAAAATTTTTTGTACGAAATTGTTAAAACTATTTTCCGAATTCGTAAATTCGGAAAAAAAAAAAGAAAAAAAAAAGATAACCGAGCAAAAAAAGTCACGATGAAGGGGAAAAAAAAAAAAAAAAAAAATTTGTACCGCGAGGGTGGACTGCGTTCGCGTGAAAGCGTAAAATTGCCAAGATTACGAATAATTCATGACACAAGCGGGGCGAACATTCGCCGATTTGGTGATATAAACGACTCGACGAGAGTCGAGCCGTTCACGAACTTCCGTCATTCATAACTTAACGCTCAACGGGTACGCTATTATTTAGATGAAAAAGCAAAAACGTGCAACGTGGAAAAACCGAATCTCGAAACCATTTGCCGATTGTCGGGGGCGGCGGGGGGCGGGGGCGGGGGCGGAATTCGTCACAAATTGACCATCGTTGCTATTACAATTTCAATAGTTCGCGATCACATTGGTCCGCGCACACTGTAACGTGTGATTTTTACGCTTTTACAGGCTCTGGAATTCTGTTATCGCTGCTTTCTCTTCAATTATACAAATTCGCCTCGTTCCTCCTCAACCCGTGATTATTATACCGTCGCGATAAAAAAAAAAAAAAAAAAAAAGAAGAAAAAAGAAAAAAACGCAACGTTTGACTAGGATTCCGTAGGGAAAGTTTCTCGCTGTTATTTTTTTTTGTTTTTTAATGAACTTCCGGAAAAAGGGGAAAAATACCCTAGGAATTTCCGAAGAAAAAATTCCTAGGCAATTGAGAAAAAAAATCCTAGGGAATTCGACAAAATTTTCGTAGGGAATTAAGAAAAATTCCTAAGGAATTAGAAAAAAATTCCTAGGGAATTAGGAAAAATTCCTAAGGAATTAGAAAAAAATTTCCTAGGGTATTAGGAAAAATTCCTAATTAGAAAAAAAATTCCTAGGGAATTAGGAAAAATTCCTAAGGAATTAGAAAAAAAAATCCCTAGGGAATTAGAAAAAAATCCTAGGGAATTAGGAAAGATTCCTAGGGAATTAGGAAAAATTCCTAAGGAATTAGAAAAAAAAAATCCTAGGGAATAAGGAAAAATTCCTAGGCAATTAGGATAAATTCTTAGGGAATTAGGAAAAATTCTTAGGGAATTAGGAAAAATTACTAAGGAATTAGGCAAAATTCCTAGGGAATTAGGAAGGATTCCTAGGGAATTAAGGGGAAATCCCAGGAGATTTTTCTTAAGAAATTCCCGAGAAAATCCCGAGAGATTCCCGACGGGGTTTTCTTAGGAATTCCCTATGATTTCTTGTTTTCCCTAGGAATGTTTCCCACTAAGAATTCCCTAGTAATTCATATTTTCCCCTGAGAATTCCCTAGGAATTCATATTTTCCCCTAAGAATCTCCCTGGGAATTCATATTTTCCCCTATGCATTCCCTAGGAATTTATATTTTCCCCTAAGAATTCCCTAGTAGTTCACATTTTTCCCCTAAGAATTCCCTAGGAATTCATATTTTCCCGTAAGAATTCCCTAGGAATTCATATTTTCCCCTAAGAATTCCCTAGTAATTCACATTCACCCCTAAGAATTCCCTAGTAATTCAAATTTTTTTCCCTATGAATTCATATTTTCCCCTAAGAGTTCCCTAGGAAATCATATTACGTAAGCACGAAAAAAGAAAAGAGGAAAAAAAAAAAAAAAGAAAAAACATAAAAAAAAAAAAGAAGAGAATCCACGCCTGATAGAAATTCATGAAATTTTTAGGTGCAAAACGACGCAAGCGTGTCAGTCAAGGGAGAGGCGCCTCTCCGCATATCAAGCAGAGAGCGAGACGGAAAGGAAGAGATTTCTTCTCGGTGAATCTGACATCTTATGTATATATATATATATATATATATATATATATATATATGGCGATTTTTTCCGGCACAAACCGTTTTGTAGCAATGCCCAGAAGTATTAACACACGTACGTGTATATACGTAAAAAAAAAAAAAAAAAAAAAAAAAACAGAATCCGAGCACACAACGCTCGAGATGTTCCACATTTCCGTCGAAATTTTAATGAACCTCGCAAATAACATGCACTTCTTCGTTGAGCTTCGTTTGACGTTTCATTTACCGCTCTGTCGTGAGAACGGGGCGGGAGGCGGGGGTGGGGATTTTGATTTTTTTTCCGCCGAGGATAGAAGAAGGGGGTGGGAGAGAGAGAGAAACAGAGAGAGGCTTGGGTTTGTTTGGGTTTGTTTGGGTTCGTTTGGGTTCGTTTGGGTTCGTTTGGATTCGTTTGGGTTCGTTTGGGTTTGTTTGGGTTTGTTTGGGTTGTTTGGGTTTGTTTGGGTTTGTTTGGGTTTGTTTGGGTTTGTTTGTTTGGGTTTGTTTGGGTTTGTTTGGGTTTGTTTGGGTTTGTTTGGGTTTGTTTGTTTGGGTTTGTTTGGGTTTGTTTGGGTTTGTTTGGGTTTGTTTGGGTTTGTTTGGGTTTGTTTGGGTTTGTTTGGGTTTGGGTT
>CAWVQM010000011.1:0-105942 GCA_963932345.1 Ophion ventricosus | reverse complement strand
AAATTGAAATAATTAATAAAAAATTTAAAAAATTGAAAAATTAATAAAAATTCAAAGAAATTGAAAAAAATTAATAAAAATTAAAAGAAATTGAAAAAATTAATAAAAATTGAAAAAAATTAATAAAAATCAAAAGAAATTGAAAAAAATTAATAAAAAAAAGAAAACCCTTGCCATTTATTGCTAATAAAAAGTGAAGTAAAAATTAATTGTCGAAGAAACAATTTTACAGATCTCTCTCCCTCGGTGATTTTTTCGAATCAACTTTTTTTTTTTTTTTTTCCTTCAGAATAGAATTCGCTGCTCAACTCTGGGCCTTCCTCTCTCCCATTCGTCTTGCGCGCTTTATTAACCAAATTAGATTAATTATGTGCGTGACAGCGATAAAAGCACGCACTCGCGTGCGCTACACCTTATCGATTACGCTCGCGAGAGTTACGAATTAAGGGGGAGGCTCTCACACACAGAGAGAGAGATAGAGAGGAGGGGGGTTAGCCGAGCACGTCCAAGTCCCAGACGTAAGAGCGGAGCTTTAGCCTGAGCAAACTTCGCTGGCTTTTCCATCTCGTCCAATACACTAATGCCGGGGAACTCGGTGAAGTCAGGGGCTCGTGTTCACCAACCGCGACCCCTTTTCTTCTCCCTTCATCCCTCTCGAGATACGGCAAACTTTTTTTTTGTTTTTTTTGTTTTTTTTTTGTTTTTTTTTCACTTTTCTTCCCACTGACATAAAGTGTTTTACGCGAGCAAGGCGTACAGGCGTTTTGCCAATTATTGGATTGAGGATACTAATTCAAACGTTAAGTTCAGGAAGCAGACTTAGACTTAGGAGTAGCCAATTTTCATGACTTTTTTTTTTTTGTTTTTTTGGAAAGGAACAAAACGCTTCACGCTTGCGAAACTTTAGGCACAATTTCTTATTATCGAATGGTTTGAATTAATTTTTTTTTTTTTTCAATAAAAAAATCTTACAAAATGCCGTCTTTGTAGAGTGTATCTTGTAGGATTTTTTTTTTAATTTTTTTTTTTTTTATTGATTAATTAGAGCAAACGAATGTTCCGAAAAAAAAAACTTTCAATTTTTACGACTCTGAGTGGCACGGTTACCATGTTTGGTATTGTCCGAATGGAAATCAACGGGATACTCGCTCGAAAGTTGGAAAAAAAAAAAAAAAAAAAAAAAAAACGTCTAGATGTGCAGTGAAATACAAAGTGGATGGTAAAAAGCGTCAGAGTGGTAACGGACAAAAGGGATATAAAAGGAGAGCGAGACACGAGTGGAGCGCGTTCGAATGTGGCGTGTGTACAGCAATCAGAGAAAAAAGGAAAGGATTAACGTGGCGCGGCACAGGGTTAAAACGCAATTAAAATTTTTAATTACTATTTCGTCCCTGGCTCGGTGAACGTCGCCTTACAGTGCAACGGGAGGCGCGGAACAGCCCTTATATATATATATATATATATATATATGTATATATATATATACTTATGGTATTATATTATATATTATTATCTATTTTTATCTATTATTATATAATATAATATAATATAATACAATATAATATTATATTATATTATATTATATTATATTATATTATATTATATTATATTATATTATATAATATAATATTATATAATATTATATTATATTATATTATATTGTATTATATTATATTATATTATATTATATTATATTATATTATATAAAATAATATAATATAATATAATATAATATTATAGGATATAGTATAATATAATATAATATAATATAATATAATATAATATAATATAATATAATAAAATATAATATAATATAATATAATATAATATAATATAATATAATATAATATAATATAATATAATATAATATAATATAATATAATATAATATTATATTATATTATATTATATTATATTATATTATATTATATTATTTTATATTATTTTATATTATACTATATCCTATAATATTATATTATATTATATTATATTATATTATATTATATTATATTGTATTATATTATATAATATTATATAATATAAAATAATATAATATAATATAGTATAATATTATATTATAGGATATAGTATAATATAAAATAATATAATATAATATAATATAATATAATATAATAGAATAGAATAAAATAATATTATAGAATATAAATAATATAATATAATATTATATTATATTATATTATATTATATTATTATATTATATGGTATTATATAATATTATAAATGTTGTTAGATATTATTATTAATATTATTATTTTTTAAAAATTATATATATATATGTTCATATAATTTTTAAAAATAATAATATCGAATAATATTTATAATATAATATAATATTATATAATATATCATATATGATATTATATGATATTCACTAAAAAATTCAGTTTCAAACAATTATATATATATATATATATATATATATAATTAAAAAATATATAATTATATCATATAATATATATTATAATTATATGTATATTTTTATCACATATATTATGTTTTATTATTTATTTAATCTATATATATATATACACACGCATCGTTGTACCCCTAATTAGGGGTTGTTTTTCAAAAAAATCCTAAAACATGTATGTCATCCTTACCTTGCGTCGAATGAACGCACGCAAGAAATAACTTTTTCTTCCAAACTCCAAAACCCATCTTTCTTTTTTTTTTTTTCATTCTTCAAGGGGTTGATTTTTTTTGAAAAATCCTTCATCAAGGTGCCTCTGCCACTTCGCGACTCTCTTCTGGTTTTATCATTTTTTTAATTGACACCGTGTGCCAATCTCATCTGTCAGATTAATCGCGGACCAGTAGGAGCGCGGAGGTTTCCCGACGATAAAGGGAAGGAGGGAGGGAGGGATGAGGGAGGGAGGGAGGGAGGGGTTTGGTGGTGGCAAATGGGAGTACGATATAGCCAACGGACGAGTTAGGGGTTGAATCGGGGTAAGGCCGGACGCTTTTGTGGACGCGGCGTGCCGCAGGCCATATGCGCACACCCCCTTCTCCTTACCGCCCCCCCCCCCCCCCCCCCTCGACTAATAATCAAAGAGTGGTCTCGATTGATTTTTATGAGGAATATAAAATTAATATATATATATATATATATAAAAAATTATACAATGAAATTCTAACCCAAACAAACCCAAACTCAAATATTTATACAATAAATTGTATAACCCAAACAAACCCAAACTCAAAAATTTATACAATTGGAAAACCCAAATAAACCCAAACCCAAAATATTTATACAATCAAATTATAACCCAAACAAGCCCAAACCCAAATATTTATACAATGAAATTCCAACCCAAACAAACCCAAACTCAAATATTTATACAATTGGAAAACCCAAATAAACTCAAACCCAAATATTTATACGATCAAATTCTAACCCAAACAAACCCAAACTGAAATATTTGTACAATAAATTGTATAACCCAAACAAACCCAAACCCAAATATTTATACAATTGGAAAACCCAAATGAACCCAAACCCAAATATTTATACAATAAAATTGTAACCCAAACAAACCCAAACCCAAATATTAATACAATAAAATTATAACCCAAGCAAAGCCATTTTTCCTCGATATCGTTATCGAATTGTATAAAAAAAAAAAAAATAATAATTAACGAACCGTGACCGTTTATTTTCACGCTATTTGAGCATCGTTTCGTGAGAAAAAAAAATAATAATAATAATAATTTAAAAAAAAGCAAGTACTTGTTTCCTTCTATTAGTTCGCGTTTAAAAAAGAAAAGTTTACAATGGTGTGTGAATATATATGTGTGCGCGCGCGTTCATGCGAAACATTCACTTATTTTGGCGTATTCAGGGTAGACTTTTTTTTCGCACTTGTAATTGTGTGCGAGCACGGGACTGACAAGTAACTTGAGCGAGTTTGTTCTAGGTTTTTTTTTTTTTTTTTTTTTTTTTTTTTTTTCGTAGGGTCCCAGTGGCTATACATCATATTATCCGGTTGCTATTGTCGGTAGGGGGCGTACATTACCTTTCCTGTCACGCGATCCCGGCTCGTCTCCTACACACAAGCCCCGACAAATAAAAGTGTAGTGTGTGCCAAGCTAATTCGACGATTTCGTAGGTCGCACCGCGGAATCATACGTATCTATAGCCTATTGCAACGAAATCGATACGCGAGGAGAGTCTCCAAGCGTTTCACGATTCGTAAAAAGGTGCCTTTGTTGTTCGAGACAGTATTTTGTTGTGTAGAAATTTGGAAAACGTCCTTTTAAAATTTTTTTTAAATTTTTGTAGAGCCATTCGTGAATACGTATGTGAAAACCGTTTGATTGTAGTCACAAAATTAGCCTAGTTGTGGAAATTATAAGGAGTACACTCCCTGAGGGTGCTATAGATGACGTGTAAGGAACTAGGGAACTAAGGAATTTCTATAAGGAACTATAGAGAAGTAAGGAATTTCCATCAGGAACTATGAGGAACCAAGGGAAACAAGGAGTACACTCCCTGAGGGTGCTATAGAGGAAGTATAAGGAACTAGGGAACTAAGAAATTTCTATAAGGAACTATAGAGAAGTAAGGAATTTCCATCGGGAACTATGAGGAACTAAGGGAAACAAGGAGTACACTCCCTAAGGGTGCTATAGAGGAAGTATAAGGAACTAGGGAACTAAGAAATTTCTATAAGGAACTATAGAGAAGTAAGGAATTTCCATCAGGAACTATGAGGAACTAAGGGAAACAAGGAGTACACTCCTTGAGCGAATTCGAAAGTGTTTTTCCGGCAACCCCGAGCGTGGAAGACACAAGGTACTGAGGAATTTCTATACGGAATTATAAGGAACTACGGAATTTCTATAAGAAACTCTAAGGAACTAAGGGAAAAAGGAGTACACTCCTTGAGCGAATTCGAAACTGTTTTTCGGCAATCCCAAGCGTACTTATAGGATCTGCTATTGCTATAAGGATATATACTTATAGGATTTGCTATGAGGGACTAAGGAATTTCTACAAGAAGCTGCAAAGAACAAGAAGGAAGAAAAATGGAGTACGCTCGTGGAGCGTACTCCTCTTTTCCGAAGACAAAGTTTACTTTTCGATAAAAACTAAGTTTACTTTTAGTAGACTTATTTGTTTCTAAGTCTAAGGTCTACTTTTCGTGAAAAACTAAGAGAAAAAACGGCGTACGCTCGTGGAGTGTACTCCTTTTTTTAGTTTCTCTCGAAACTATATTTTTCGGCAATCGCGATATCTCGACAACCAATTGACCGATTGAGCTCAAATTTTGCATACACCGTCAGTAGACTATTCTTCAACGTTGGTAACAAAATTAGATCGAAATGTCAATTTTTAAATTTTTCCATGACTAGATCAAGGTAAAAAAAAATTCGGCAAAACTGGTAATCAAAGTTCAGCACGCACTGTTGAGTTCGTAATGACGAAACAAATCGATACCAAACTTCTAGGCTATAAAATTACCCCAATTATCATAATACATTGCTTAATTCGATCGTATTGGATTTTAATCGGTATATCTCGCATTACACCTGTTCATTAGTAGAACGATCACGAACCGATTTACACACAGCTTATACCTAAAGAGGGGGGGGGGGGGGGTCTTTCGGACAGTGTTACGCTTGACTCTCGAACACCCCGTCTCAATTTCACAAAACTATGAAACTCGTAGCGAGTCGAGCAGAACTGTGTATAAGCACGAGTTATCCACGAAGGGGACGTTGAGCTCGCAACCCCTCGTGTCCTCGGTCGAAAATTGGTCACGCACATCGGTGAGCAACCGAGCATTAATTCGACGCAGTATACACTTCTGCGTGGGTGTATGTGTGTGTGCGTTCCTTTTTTTTCTTTGTAATTCAAGCGTGTAACCATGGAAATTACACAGATCATCATTACTGTTGACAAAACACAAATTATGAAATAACATACCGAATGGTAAAACAATAGAGAAAAATGACCAATGAAATGCCATTTTGATTGGCATGAAAAAAAAAATATTCCACAAATCAAAGACTGTTTCGGAGGTGGCGGTCGCCATCTTGAAAAACGCGTTTTTGCAAATATCTTATAAACGGTGCGTCGTACGAAACAAAACAATAGAGACCTTTATTGTAGTAAATTACATTTTCTACAATTTTTACTCGAAACTTTTTTCTTTATAGTTAATATATTTCGAGATATAGTCAGTTGAACAAATCCAATTGTTGTTTTTGTCAAATATCTTGATATCGGTAGGAGATGTAAGAAAATTAGTAATAATCGAACTTGTAGAGCATAAAATCCTCTACAAATTTTGTATGAAACTTTTTCCCATAAAGTTGACAGTTAACGAGATATTTAGAAGTTTAGAATTCAACGCGCTGCACCTCACTAACAACCATCCTACAGGAAAAAGTTATGAATAAAATTTGTAGAGAATTTCACGCTCTACAAGTTTGATTATTACTACTTTTTTGCATCTCCAACCATTATCAAGATATTTGCCGAAAGCGACAATTGACATTATTCAACTGACTATATCTCGAAAAATATCAAGTACAGAGAAAAAAGTTTCAAATAAAGGTGCTAGGAAATATATTTTTCTACAAAAAAGGTCCTTATCATTTTTATCGTACGACGCGCCGTTTGTGAGATATTTGCAAAAAATTGAACAATTGAAAAATCAATCAGGATTTTTTTGTCGGACCAACCTTCTGCATATGAGCTTGGTTGGAAATGATTTTGGCTAGATCCCCGAACGTCGTTTGATCCACGACTTTTGGACTACCCTGTATAGACGTATACGCATAAAAGTATATTTTATTAGGGATAAATTCGACAAATATCGTCTTTCAGGGTAGAAGTGAGAGGCGACGAGCCAACACGACAACAAAATACTGAATAACCCTCTGTCACTGTGTAACTAAGGGGATTATTCTCTAGCATTCAGGCAATTCCCGTGGTATTTTCCGACTCCCCGCATCATCACGGTTGCCCTACACCCTAATATTCCCACAGGGAGAGCATTCAAGCTCGCGTTTCTTCTTCTTTTTTTTTTTTCTTCGTTTTTTTTTTCATCCAGCTTAATGCTCATCCGATTTCTTCGAATAAACTTTGCTCTAATGATCGAACGAATTCGTGTCGGATGAATCAACGACAAGGCGAAGTCACTTTTGTTAAGGTTTACTTTTCGACCAGAGGCTTTTTAATCGTTCGACGTTTCGATTGGAGCACGCGTTGTAGTCGCGCATAACCTCACTTTGTCACTTTGGCTTGAGGCAACTCAAATTGAAAGTCGAAGTCTATAAATTTCCAATAATTCCTACTTGTTCCTTAGAAATGAATGTTTTTTTTTTTTTTTTTTTTAAACAACCCCGATTTTGGGCTCGTCACAGTAGCCTAACCCCTCAATAAGACTCCAATTACCTACTCGCATAGGTTCATGGAGTGTTCCTCCTTTTTCCCCTTAGTTCCTTACAGTTCCGCATGGAAATTCCTTACTTCCCTATAGTTCCTTATAGAAATTCCTTTACGTACGCCTGGCGTACGTAAAAGTCCCTTTTTCACACCTCGTACAATAAAACTTCTTATAATACTCGACGAAAAAAAAAAAAAAAATCTTTTTACAGCCTCGTGTGATTGCAACAGTCGTTAAAAAAATCTTTTTACAGCCTCGTGTGATTGCAACAGTCGTTAAAAAAAACGTTTTTACAGCCTCGTGTGATTGCAACAGTCGTTAAAAAAATCTTTTTACAGCCTCGTGTGATTGCAACAGTCGTTGAAAAAAAACTTTTTACAGCCTCGTGTGATTGCAACAATCGTTAAAAAAAATCTTTTTACAGCCTCGTGTGATGGCAACAGTCGTTAAAAAACGTTTTTACGTCCTAGTATCATAATGCACTATTATTGCGATTTGTGCGTAGCAATTGTAGCAAAATTCCGACAGATGGCGTTAGCGGGTGCTTCTTCGCTCGCACAACCGTCAATCATACGTAAATTTTTCCATTTTTTTTTCTTCTTGAAAATGAATGTTTTTTTTTTTTTTAAACAACCCCGATTTTGGGCTCGTCACAGTAGCCTAACCCCTCAATAAGACTCCAATTACTTACTCGCATAGGTTCATGGAGTGTACTCCTTTTTCCCCTTAGTTCCTTACAGTTCCGCATGGAAATTCCTTACTTCCCTATAGTTCCTTATAGAAATTCCTTTACGTACGCCTGGCGTACGTAAAAGTCCCTTTTTCACACCTCGTACAATAAATCTTCTTATAATACTCGACGAAAAAAAAAAAAAAATCATTTTACAGCCTCGTGTGATTGCAACAGTCGTTAAAAAAATCTTTTTACAGCCTCGTGTGATTGCAACAGTCGTTAAAAAAAACGTTTTTACAGCCTCGTGTGATTGCAACAGTCGTTAAAAAAATCTTTTTACAGCCTCGTGTGATTGCAACAATCGTTAAAAAAAATCTTTTTACAGCCTCGTGTGATGGCAACAGTCGTTAAAAAACGTTTTTACGTCCTAGTATCATAATGCACTATTATTGCGATTTGTGCGTAGCAATTGTAGCAAAATTCCGACAGATGGCGTTAGCGGGTGCTTCTTCGCTCGCACAACCGTCAATCATACGTAAATTTTTCCATTTTTTTTTCTTCTTGAAAATGAATGTTTTTTTTTTTTAAACAACCCCGATTTTGGGCTCGTCACAGTAGCCTAACCCCTCAATAAGACTCCAATTACCTACTCGCATAGGTTCATGGAGTGTACTCCTTTTTCCCCTTAGTTCCTTACAGTTCCGCATGGAAATTCCTTACTTCCCTATAGTTCCTTATAGAAATTCCTTTACGTACGCCTGGCGTACGTAAAAGTCCCTTTTTCACACCTCGTACAATAAAACTTCTTATAATACTCGACGAAAAAAAAAAAAAAAAATCATTTTACAGCCTCGTGTGATTGCAACAGTCGTTAAAAAAATCTTTTTACAGCCTCGTGTGATTGCAACAGTCGTTAAAAAAAACGTTTTTACAGCCTCGTGTGATTGCAACAGTCGTTAAAAAAATCTTTTTACAGCCTCGTGTGATTGCAACAATCGTTAAAAAAAATCTTTTTACAGCCTCGTGTGATGGCAACAGTCGTTAAAAAACGTTTTTACGTCCTAGTATCATAATGCACTATTATTGCGATTTGTGCGTAGCAATTGTAGCAAAATTCCGACAGATGGCGTTAGCGGGTGCTTCTTCGCTCGCACAACCGTCAATCATACGTAAATTTTTCCATTTTTTTTTCTTCTTGAAAATGAATGTTTTTTTTTTTTTTAAACAACCCCGATTTTGGGCTCGTCACAGTAGCCTAACCCCTCAATAAGACTCCAATTACCTACTCGCATAGGTTCACGGAGTGTACTCCTTTTTCCCCTTAGTTCCTTACAGTTCCGCATGGAAATTCCTTACTTCCCTATAGTTCCTTATAGAAATTCCTTAGTTTCCAAGTTCCTTGCACTTCCTCTGTAGTACGCTCAGGGAGTGTACTCCTTAGAATTTCCACAACAATGCTACATTAAATTTGATTCATGTTATGCATGACATGTGTGCAGGCACTCACACACCCACACACTATTATTGCGGAAAGCATTGCTAGTTGCGGTTTTCGTTACACGAATATTACTGTCCGCAATATGAATTATTGTCATGGTATTTCTCGATCGTTCTCGTCGTCGTACGTGGACGTCGTTTCGGGGGTTATTATCCAAGCCCGAGTGCAAGAATTCACACCGAATTTCTCCATACGTTAAACGGATTTGTGATATATATGCGGCTTGGCTATCGAACGTAATGGGGGAGAATAAAAAAAGAATAATAATAATAATAATAGTAATAATGATGTTTCTCGTGGGTTATTCACTCGCCATTATTGTTATCGTCGGTAAAACGTTTGCGGACTATTGCTGTCCAAAGTATTATATAACATACGCTCCGTTTCCAATACATTTACACACAAAAACGACTATACAGGCTGGTCCAAAAGTCGTTGATCAAAGGAAGTTGGGAGGTAGCCAAGATCATTGACAACCAAAAAGATTATATGCAGTTTTTAACACTTTTTCAACGTTTGGCTTTGTTTGGGTTTGTTTAACCCAAACAAACGCAGTTAACATGTTTCTAACTTTTTTTTTTTAACATTCACTTTAACGAGAATCGTTTGGGTTTGTTTGGGCTAAACAAACCCAAACAAACCCAAACATTTTTTTACTTTTTTTTTTGAACATTCGCTTTAACGAGAATCGTTTGGGTTTGTTTGGGTCAAACAAACCCAAACAAACGCAGTTTTTCGAATTTTTTAACTTTTTTAAAACATTCTCTTCAAAGAGAATCGTTTGGGTTTGTTTGGCTTGACAAACAAACCCAAACAAACGGAGTTTTTAGAATTTTTTTAACTTTTTTAAAACATGCTCTTTAAGGATAATCGTTTGGGTTTGTTTGGCTTGACAAGCAAACCCAAGCAAACCCAAACAAGCCCAAACAAACCCAAACAAAAACTAGCACTCCCTATTCGTAAAATTTGAAAAGAACAGTAAAAAAAAAAACAAAATTCAACAAATTTTCCGTTTCTTCATTTTTTTGGAGTACTGATCTTCCTAAAACGCGTCGAGCAATGATTTATCAATGGAAAAAAAAAAAAAAAAATACATATGACATCGCTGCTTTCGGCTCGTGAGGTTTTTGTGAATTTTCCGTTGAAGAGGTTATGTCGCATGGATGGTGTAAGGGAGAGAACGGGTCCAAAGTAAAAGCGAGAAAGGTCCTTGCTCCGCGTAGGAAAAGAGGGATGAAAAAAAAAAAAAAAAAAAAAAAAAAAACCCCGAACGTACGTTTCAACGCCTCTCGCTTCTTGTACATTATCGTGCGCTCTCGCGCAAGGACTCGTAGGACTTTCTTTCTTTTTTTTTTCTTCTTCTCCCCCCTCCTCCCGCTCGTACCGGTGTTCGTTCTTGCGCGAGATCGTTTTTCTTCTCGGGGGGATCGCGATGTTTTTGAGCGGAAAATAAGATAATGGCTGCAGGGCAAAAGTGTGAAACAGCCGCGAGACAGAGGAATTTTTTGCGTGGGTGTAGGTGTTTTTTTTCTGTGTGTGGGTGTGTGTGTGTGTGTGTGGGTGGGCGAAAGAGTGCAAGGGCAGGGGGTTGGGGTTGGTTTGATGGAGAGAAGAGAGAACGAGCGAGAAATAGCAAAAGACCGTGAGACATGATGCACCTGCTGCCAGCCACGCGTCGAAGGGTGGTCGGTACTGGAAGACGATAAACGGGGGATGAAGATGAAAAAGAGACGTTTATATTTGTTGGATAGATGCAGAAAAAAAGAATGAAGAAACGGATATCACGAATTGTGGGAAAATCGATGGGAAAATTTTTTTTTTTTGGACACGAACGACTCGAATCCAAGTGGAAACCAGTTGCACCCCTCATTAGGGGTTGTTTTCGAAAAATACTCAATTGGGCATTTTATTGTTTTATTATGAGGCAATGATTTTATTGTTGTGCATTTTATTACAAGGGACCAGTTGCACCCCTCATTAGGGGTTGTTTTTTTTTTCAATACTGAATTATGCATTTTATTTTAAAGAAAAATTTTTATTGTGATATAATTTATTTATTTATTGTAGAATTATATAATATTTATTATTGTATGATAAAGGAAAATATTTTATTATAAGGGAAAGAACCAGCCGCACCCCTCATTAGGGGTTGTTTTTGAAAAATGCTGAATTATACATTTTATTATTTTATTGTAAGGAAATAATTTTATTATGATGCATTTTTTTAATAAGGGAAAGAACCAGTTGCACCCCCTCATTAGGGGTGGTTTTTTTTTTTAATACTGAATTATGCATTTTATTATTTTATTGTAAGGGAATAATTGCATTATAATGCATTTTATTATAAGGGTAAGAATCAGTTGAACCCCTTGTTAGGGGTTGTTTTTTTTATATACTGAATTATGCATTTTATTATTTTATTCTTAGGGAATAATTTTATTGTAAGGGACTCATTTTATTATGATGCATTTTTTTAAATAAGGGAAAGAACCAGTTGCACCCCTCATTAAGGGTTGTTTTTTTTTTAATACTGAATTATGCATTTTATTATTTTATTGTAAGGAAATAATTTTATTATGATGCATTTTTTAATAAGGGAAAGAACCAGTTGCACCCCCTCATTAGGGGTGGTTTTTTTTTTAATACTGAATTATGCATTTTGTTATTTTATTCTTAGGGAATAATTTTATTATAAGGGACTCATTTTATTATGATGCATTTTTTTAAATAAGGGAAAAAACCAGTTGCACCCCTCATTAGGGGTTGTTTTTTTTAAATACTGAATTGTGCATTTTATTATTTTATTGTAAGGAAATAATTTTATTATAATGCATTTTTTTAAATAAGGGAACGAACCAGTTGCACCCCTCATTAGGGGTTGTTTTTTTAAATACTGAATTATGCATTTTATTATTTTATTGTAAGGGAATAATTGTATTACAATGCATTTAATTATAAGGGCAAGAATCAGTTGCACCCCATTGTTAGGGGTTGTTTTTTTTACATACTGAATTATGCATTTTATTATTTTATTCTTAGGGAATAATTTTATTGTAAGGGACTCATTTTATTATGATGCATTTTTTTAAATAACGGAAAGAACCAGTTGCACCCCTCATTAAGGGTTGTTTTTTTTTAATACTGAATTATGCATTTTATTATTTTATTGTAAGGAAATAATTTTATTATAATGCATTTTTTTAAATAAGGGAACGAACCAGTTGCACCCCTCATTAAGGGTTGTTTTTTTTAAATACTGAATTATGCATTTTATTATTTCATTGTAAGGGAATAATTGTATTATAATGCATTTTATTATAAGGGAAAGAACGAGTTGCACCCCTCATTAGGGGTTGTTTTTTAAAGAATTCCGAATTATCCTGAAATCTGCGTTTCATCGTTAGTCTTGAAGTATATTTATGCCAATTTTGGGTTTATTTGGGTCATCATCAGTCTACCTGAACATCCCCGTGTACAAATCTTAGAAAATCCACCAAAGTGAGGGTGGATTTTCTCCCTCTTTACCTTCCGCCCCCGTCCCCCGCCCCCGCTACCCCCTTTAACGTAAGCAAATCTCAACTTTTGCCGGGCGCGTCGCGTCTAACGAGTATTATAATTACTGTCGCGTAACTCAATATTGCCTCCACCCTGGATATGCTAAACTCAACGGTATATAGTGTTAATAGGCGTAGAATGGGCACGCGATCCCAACGAACAACGAGCGACCAGCACACACCCACATATCCAACTGCATGGATCACTTATACGTGTTATTGCTATATCTATAGCTGTCGAGATACATGTACAGGGTGGCACAAAAGTCCTCGATCAAACGAAACAAGGCAGAGAAAGATCATTTCCAATCAAAAAGCTCTTATACAGGTTGATCCAAAGTCATTTTATTCGACGAAGAACTCACGATGATAATTGTGAAGAATACAACTTTCATTGGGCTCCATTGACGCCATACGGCGAATATTTTCTTCGTTTTTTCTTGCGGCGCCGCCCAAGCGGCATTGACGCCGGCACGTGGCGCACATCGATTATTTCTTCATTGGCTCGTACGATTTTCACGAAAATTGGTATGGCGGGGTTTTCGAGGTCGCTGATTACGAATCTGTCCTCAAAATTCGTAAATTCAAAATGGCGGATCCCAATATGGCGTACCAATATACATCGACTCGCATGAAAATCTCTCACTTCGTTTGGTCCATGACTTTTTGACCATCCTGTATATATCCATATATATATATATATATATATATATATATATATATATATATATACATGTACCAAGGAAAAGCAAAGCAACGCTACACACCCTGCTTCTATTAATTGCACTTCACCCTAAATGCAAATTGTTCGAAATTGAGCGAGGGCTCCCCGAATATTTGGAAACTCCATTACGGCCAGTGTTTGTCCTTTCGTGCATCTAACCATCCCGCACAAGCCATCGTAGGGAGAGAGGAGTGACAAGGGGGAGAAAGGGACGAGAAAGAGAAGGATGAAGAAGACGAGATGTGTGGGTGGATGAGAGTTTCAAGTACGGAGAATAGAGGTTATGGGCACGTAAAGGAGGCGGTTACCATCGTAAGGATGTTAACGTCGTAGCGAGCCACACTGGAACTTAGCGACGATATAGTGAGGCGTTTGTGTGCCTGCCCCGATTGATCTGGTATGGTTTGATCGGGATTCTTGCTTCCTACATATGTATAGACGGTGTATAAATCTTAGCTCCTTCAAGCCAGTATTTTGCTTATAAAATTCATTTGACATCTGAAGTGTTATGGACGTTGCATGAATGTGGAAAAAAAAAACATCAAACATCCAAGTTTTGATGTTTGGTATCAGATTTAGCAAATAAAGAAAAAATTTATATAATGACTGCAAGATTACCAATTTTTATTTATTTTTCTGACCATTTCTGACCATTCTACGAGTGATATATCTAATAATAAAAAAAAAACAATTATTTCGAGCCAATTCTGCTACCAACGTTGGGAGACAGTTCACTGAAGGTGCAGACCAAATTTGAGCTCAATCGGCCAATTGGTTATCGAGATATCGTGCTTGCCAAAAAATACAGTTTCGAAAGAAAGGAGTACACTCCCCAAGCGTACTCCTTTTTTCCCCTTGCTTCCTTACAATTTCTGATAGAAATTCCTTACTCCCTTAAAATTCCATACAAAAATTCCTTAGTTCCTTCCAATTCCATACACAAATCAAAAGGAGTGTACTCCCCGAGCAAACTGTCCATACTATCCATAACTCGGCTAATTTTACGACTATCTTCAAGCGGTTTTCACAGAAGTATTCAGAAACATCCCCAGACCAATAAAACAACAACATCCTCGTAATATCCTCCAGGATCACTTGACAGAAAACGTTTAACCAAAGTAAAAAAAAAGGCTCTGCGGTAAAACTGCTTTTCGCTTTCACCTAATCGACCAACAATTTCATTTAGCCACCCCAACAATTATCACTTCTTCTTTTCATTCTTGTAGAGAGCCCCAGCAGCTCTTACTCTCAGAAGGCTTAAGCGTTTACCGAAGCAAAAAAGAAGGTAAATGGGCATCACTCGAAATTGCCAACGAGGTTAAACGACACGAATACAACCACCGTAAAGAAAAGTTCATCTTCCGATCAAGACGAACACGTGTTTGGGTGAAGAGCTTAACCTAAACGTATATATATATATATATATATATATGTGTGTGTGTGTGGACCGGAAGATTAGCTGTCCATCGATCGTTTCCACGTAAGGTCTTCGGGCACAATTAAGTACTTCATTTAGCTGGGAGAGCTCGGCTAAAAAGGGTTGCCGTAGTCGATTTTGCGCTCGTTCAGATGGTGAGAGGCAGCAGCAGCAGCAGCAGCAGCATCAAGGATGCTGGGGCTAGCCAGAAGCCCCTCCATCCAGCTATGGAAGAGCAATAGGAGCTCATAGCCATCTATGTATCAGTGTGTGTGTGAGAGAGAGAGAGAGAGAGAGGAGGGGGGTGGCGGCTGAGAGAAGCAAACTACCCCTCGAGCATCAATCATGTCGGGCAGCGGCAACCCTTTACCGAGGGCGGTTTTACTCTCCATTGAGACGGAGTGTTGTGCTCAAACACAAAAACACTTCATTTGGCAGATTAGCTGTTAAACACCCGTAGCTCTGTATACTGTACTATACGTATTTTGTGTACTATACGTGAAGTTGTACACGTGTCTGCCATGTTAAGGCCTTAGGCCACTCGAGAGGCCAAAAAAGGGCTTTTTTTAATGATTTTTTTTGCCGCGAAACCATCAAATGTATCGGAATTACAAAATAGGGGTTTTATTGTACACGTAATTGATTATAGAAAATTATTTCCTCCACCGGAACGCTTTGGCGACAGTTAATTTCGGTTACAATTTTGATGATTTTTTTTGGAAAGGAACAAAACGTTTTACATTTCTGAAACTTTAGGCATAATTTCTTACATATTTAAGCAGTTGGAAGAATTTTTTTCATTAAAAAATATTGTAAAATGGCGACGTTATGGCGTGAGGCGTCTTCCACCGGAAGGCTTTGGCGACAGTTAGTTTCGGTTGCAATTTTGATGATTTTTTTGGAAAGGAACAAAACGTTTTACATTTGTGAAACTTTAGGTATAATTTCTTACATATTTAAGCAGTGCGAAGAAATTTTTTCATTAAAAAATATTGTAAAATGGCGACGTTATGGCGTGAGGCGTCTTCCAACGGAAGGCGTTGGCGACAGTTAGTTTCGGTTACAATTTCGATGATTTTTTTTGGAAAGGAACAAAACGTTTTACATTTGTGAAACTTTAGATATAATTTCTTACATATTTAAGCAGTTCGAAGAAATTTTTTCATTAAAAAATATTGTAAAATGGCGACGTTATGGCGTGAGGCGTCTTCCAACGGAAGGCGTTGGCGACAGTTAGTTTCGGTTGCAATTTTGATGATTTTTTTTGGAAAGGAACAAAACGTTTTACATTTGTGAAACTTTAGATATAATTTCTTACATATTTAAGCAGTTCGAAGAATTTTTTTCATTAAAAAATATTGTAAAATGGTGACGTTATGGCATGAGGCGTCTTCCGCCGGAAGGCTTTGGCGACAGTTAGTTTCGGTTACAATTTTGATAATTTTTTTTGGAAAGGAACAAAACGTTTTACATTTGTGAAACTTTAGATATAATTTCTTACATATTTAACCAGTTTGAAGAAATTTTTTCATTAAAAAATATTGTAAAATGGCGACGTTATGGCGTGAGGCGTCTTCCACAGGAAGGCTTTGGCGACAGTTGTCAGTTCGAATAGTTTGTTTGTCTTGTACAAATTTTTGGTTTAGAGGGCACATCCGGCGATTTGCTCCACTCTACTTGATCTAATCTACTCTAAATCTCTGTCGTAGGTCCAACGGTTTAAACTTCTTGAGTCTTCTGGCGATATTTCTTCTGTTGAGAAGATCGTGCGCTAGCTCATTTGGGTGTCTCATGAGCCTTTGTTCGTAACTCGTGCATAACTTCAGACCTGTGGTCTTGACTGTGTCGATTCCTAGGTCTTTATGGAAATTGGCATTTGCCATCTACCATGCCGCATTAGCGATCATCCTCAGGGCTTGCGTAAAACTAGATATGGCTATGATAAAAAAAAAAAGGCGGGGGACACCGCGAAAGGAAACGAGCGCAAAAAGAGGCGCAGAGATATATATATATATCAGCTTTGTCGGCAATTAACAATTAGCTGGCGGTCCTTGTAATCGAATTACGAGGTGCATTGTCGGCGGCCAGGTACAGACGTATTCATTTCCGTTAGGTTAGGCTTCCATCGAGGCTGCGTTCTTTACTTCCTTTTTTTTTCTTCTTCTTTTCTTTGTATTTCTTTTTTTTTTCCCCCGGAGCCTTGTCGTCGTTTTCTCTTCAACGCTGACGTCGCTTTCTCAATCACATAAACCCGGCAGGCAAAAACGCCGCGCCCCCTCTCGCCCCCCTCTGATATCAAGTTACTAGCCTCGCGCGCGCCCTTGGTCCTTTCTCATTCACATATATCCAATCCCTCGTACGGCATAACCTGGTGGGAGCCACATTTGGCTCACTTGCAGACTCGTATTTGTCGATTTTTCAAACATCAGAAACATCACCGACTATTGACATTATCCGTTGGACAAGCTGCCCCTCCTATCACAACAGAAACTATTCGAAGGTCAAGAAAACTTGACCAGCTCATTTTCACAAGCCTCTGTTGAGGCCAGTCTTGTACGATGAAGAAAATTTTGCAAATGCTTGAAAATGTGATAATCGCTTGATGGCAGGTCTGGACTATACGGCGGGTGCGATAGAAGCTTCCATCCAAGCTCTCGGAGCTTCCGGCGCGTCGTTAAAGATATATGTGCGGCCTGGCGTTGTCTTGATGGAACACAACACCCTTCCAATTGGCCAATTCTGGCCGCTTCCGGTTCGATCGGCTGCTTCAATCTGGTCGGTTGTTGACGGTAGAGGTGCGAATTGAGTGTTTGGCCCGATGGGAGCAGTTCATAGTGGATTCCCTTCCAATCCCATCAAACACACGCAGCAAAACATTGGCCGTTAATCCGGGCTTGGCGATCGTTTGGGCCGGCTCACCGCGATTGGACCACGATCTTTTTTGCCTGTTGTTCTCGTTCCATTTTGGAACGCTGTAACTTTCAACTGGCTTCGCGACAACACAAAACTGTCAAAGAACTGTTTTTCGAAGGGTAATGTCACCTTCAAATCGCCGTATATGACCCGATCCGATGTATACATCGTGAGATATGGCTCACTAAAGACATCTAGCGGAAAACGCTCAGAACTTTTTACTTCACCCAATATATATATATATATATATATATATGTCGCATGTTAAAGACTATGCGTGTAATATGGTGGCGAGAGGCGGAGGGCAAACGTCGAATATCCGAAGACATATCCAACGGGTCCGCAACTATTAATTTGGTTCCCAGGAGCAGCGGGAAATCGGCACTGGTGCCTCCAGGGCTAACAGATTACTGTCTGTAACGGCCTATACATATATAACGCAAACGCAGAAGCGTGGGCACGTTTTCTGTCCCTTCAACGTTCTCTCTCTCTCTCTCTCTCTCTATCGTCTCTCTCTCTCTCTCTGTCTCTCTCTCTCTCTCTCTACGGGATATTCCTATTGGCTCTGTGAAGTTAATAATCATCAGAAGTCGCAGTGTTTGCCGAGGACGGGGATGAGAGTGAGATCCTTTGTGCAAAAGCCTTGCGCCACGCGTGCTCCTGACGCTAATATGACTCCACTGGGCTTTATTACGAGTTATTATAGCCCCGACGAGTCGCCTTCGTCTTCTTGATTTTTACGCCCGACGCTCAATGAGAAAAATCCACCAAAAAGACGGAAAATTAATTACTGGCCTTATCGAATTCATTTTATTATTTTTTAACCTCAAAAACCTTCAATGACTTGGCTCTCTCCCTCCCTCTCTCTCTCTCTCTCTCTCTCTCTCTCTCTCTCTCTCTCTCTCTCTCTCTCTCTCTCTCGTCTCTCTCTCTCTCTCTCTCCTCTCTCTCTCTCTCTCTCCTCTCTCTCTCTCTCTCTCTCTCTCTCTCTCTCTCTCTCTCTCTCCCCCTCCCCCACCCCCTTTCTATCTTCTTTCGGACCTTATGTAGGGCAAACATATTGCCTCGTAAATATACCTGCGATACCGTAAACAAAGGGTGCATTCAGGCGCGTTTACGAGCCCAGTGCATGGAGAGAGAGAGAGAGAGAGAGAGAGAGAGAGCGACAGAAACAAGGAAACAGAAGACCGCAGCTTCCCTAAAACAATGCAACCGACCTGTGTCAAAATACAGAGGGCCATAAGGCTAATTAAGCAAAGTTCTTTTTTTCAAGTCACCCCTCTTTTTTTTACGATTTTTTAAGGGTTCTCCGTTCAAAGTCTAATGAGAAGAGCATTTTTTTTTCATATTTCTCTTAAGGGCTTAGGCTACTGTGACGATCTGAAAATCAGAAAGAAATTACGAACAATCGCGTGAAGGATCTTCGAACATGAGCCTCAAGCCGAAAAAAACCCAATTTTTTTTTTTCTCAAAAAAGATAATACTGGTTAAGACTTGGCCGAGCTTTCGTTATCGTGTATCGATCATGAAAAAAAATATATTTGCATTTTTTTTTCGATTTTTTCGCGAAAAAAGTGACATTATTGTTAATAACAAATGAAAAAAAAATTGTTAAAAATAAAAGCGTGGTTCAAGACGAAGCTAGTGTTGCACTGAACGCGTGTACGAAATTTCAAGTCAATCGGTCAATTGATTGTCGAGAAATCGTGTACGACGTTTTGTGAAACACATCCGTGTACGGGTAGCGCACCTAGCGTATAGACGAGGAACTAATTACGTAGCTCATTGACGTGTAACACTTCTTAGCGCTGCAAAAATGCCGGAGTTTCGAGACTTTTGGCCGTGATTCGAAGCGTCGGAAAACACTCGTGCGACGATCCGTTGCTTCTTCGAGACTGCACGCCTATTTGGGTTACTTGTTAGGGCATATCTCTCTGTATCTCGCGACGAGCCACCGGTAAAGAGCTTTATTGTAAAACTGAAATCGTGCCTCTTGTTTGGGATGTTATTTGTAGCGGATTATTGTGTCGCGAGGGCAAAGAGACAGAGAGACAGAGAGAGAGAGAAACATAGAAAGGGGACACAGGGGGTTGGCAGCAGACTTGGGGCGTTGGAGTGTTTAAGGGTGATTACACGCAACGACAGGGGCGGCTTTATTGGAGAAGGTTAACAGCGGTGCTCAGATCTAGTCTTGTTCGTACAAAACACGAGAAAAAAAAAAAACAACTTCTCCCTTCTCTCTCATTAGCTCTCCACACGGACTCTTGCCATCTTACGGCCGTTTGGGTTAATCTTGTACCTCAAGTTGTCCTGACAAAAGCTCGAAAAACCAAAAAAAAAAAAACCATGACAATTTCGACAAATTGGGAACGAGGACATTGTTGAATTTGCAATTGCGAAATGCCTAGGGCCAGCGTTTTGTAATTTGGTTGAAAATTATATGGAGTACACTCCCCGAAACTTGGAGGTATTGTTAGAAACTTGTCGAAATTGTAAGAAAGTTATCAAAGACACTTGGAGAAACTGATGGGAACTTGTACAGGAAGCTGAGTTGGAGAAATTATGAGGAGTACACTCCCCAAAAGTTGTGGAAATTATTAGAAACTTGTAGAAATAGTTATAAACTAAGAGAGATTTTTAGAAACATATCAGAGAAACTTATAGAAAAAGCCGTGTTACAGAAATTATAAGGAGTACACTCCCCAAAAATTATAAAAATTATTAGAAACTTATATAAATAATTAGAAACTTGAATACATGTTTAGAAACTTATAAAAAAAAATACTAGAAACTTATAGAAAAATCCCAGTTATAGAAATTATGAGTACGCTCGAGGAGTGTACTCCATATTATTTCTACAATTTCTTCAGCGTGTTCCTTCTTTACCTAACCCTTCTTTGACACGCGACCGTTTAACAATGCCCATAAAATACGTCGCCTTATAAAAATCATAAGGAGTACACTCCAGGAGTGTACTCCATATTATTTCTACAATTTCTTCAACGCGTTCTTTCTTTTCCTGACCTCTCTTTCACACGCGATCGTTTAATAACACCCATAAAATACGTCGCCTTAATAAAAATCATAAGGATTACGCTCCGGGAGTGTACTCCTTCGTTCCCTTCGGTTTTCTCGAAAAAATTTTTTTGTGAAAAAACCAAAAAAAAATCCCCCATTAAGTATCAAACATTTAGGAACTGTTTGGGCATTAATTCAAAGAGGAAAATCGACTCCGAACAAGTGTTCGTGACTGAGAACAACTGGCCGGGATTGAATTTGCCCGACAGTTTGACAGAGGGTAGTGGTTGGGCTTGATGATGGTGGTGGCAATGGCATTGGTGGAATTGAGGGAGGGGAGGAGGAGCATGTATAAAAAAAAAAAAAAAAAAACGCGGTGAATAATAGACTCGAACCCTCTCGAAAACATTGCCCTTCGATCGGACGCGCATACCGCACGAGCCTGGAGATTCTCCAGGCTTCAATCTCTCTCCCTCTCTCTCTCTCTCTCTCTTGCTCTCCCAAGCAATTCCCATATACGCGGCTGGTCCTCGTGCCATTTCTACTGTTCTCTCACCCTCTTCAGTGTATCTAGGCTTATTCTACGATCTAACCCCTGCGATTATACTGATAGGTCTTTAATGGACGTTCGCGCCCGAATATACAAATATATACAGGCTCGGCCAAAAAAAAAAAAAAAAACCACCCTGTAAATTTTCCATCCGGACAAAAAAATTTCGACCTCCAGTGAAATCAATTAAAGACTAAAAAGTAGAAAATAAGATCGATGTAAAAAAAATTATTAAAAAAAAAACAAGCTTTTCATTTAATGCACTAAAAAGTAGAAAAGAATTTTTTTTTTCCGAGTCACTTATATGTGATTATGAATAAAAGCTTGAGGCCCAAACCCAAACCCAAACAAACTAAAATGATTAATTACTAAAAATGCTAACTAAAAATTCGAACTAAAATAATGAATTACTAAAATTGCTAACTAAAATGATTAATTACTGAAAATGCTAATTAAAAATTCTAATTTAAATGATTAATTACTAAAAATGCTAACTATAAATGATTAGTTACTAAAAATGCTAACTAAAATGATTAATTACTGAAAATGCTAGCTAAAAATTCTAACTAAAAAGATTAATTACTAAAAACTCCAACTAAAGTGATTAAATACTAAAAATTCTAACTAAAATGATTAATTACTGAAAATGCTAACTAAAAATTCTAACTAAAATGATTAATTACTAAAAATGCTAACTAAAAATTCTAACTAAAATGATTAATAACTAAAAATTCTAACTAAAATGATTAATAACTAAAAATTCTAACTAAAATGATTAATAACTAAAAATTCTAACTAGAATGATTAATAACTAAATATTCTAACTAAAATCATATTAAAAAAACAAATGACATGAAATAAAACGATTTTTTTATTATTTTCACACATACATTTTTTTTAATACGTTTTTAGTCACAATTTAGTTATCCTCCTACGTATATTTAGTTACACATTCTCCACAAACCATATACATCGCGTATCTAACGAACAATAGGAGAAAATCTGTTAATACGAAGGGGAGAGAAAAACGACAATGTGCTCGTCGCTCCGTGTACGCCACGAATACCTTTTACCGTCGCTAATCCAAATTCGTCGTGCCACAATCGTCGGTGCGTAAACGTAACAACGCTTGTACCTCGAAAAAAAAAAAATCGAATTGCTTTACGCGTACGGATCCTTGCCCGAGAATCTCCAAAACGCCTTAAAAAAAAAAAAAAAAAAATTGTAACGTCATATATGACTGCTAGAGTACAAAGAGCGAGCTGATTTTTCTCGCGATAACAAAAAAAAAAAGGAAAAAAAAAGAAAAGAACTTTTGAAGTGCCGCTTTTTGTCGAGTGGAAGGATATCTCGCGAGGATCTGTGCACGTCGTCCTGCCCGAAGGACTGTGACGTCATCATAGCACGAGGGTTTGCAAGAATGTTGGATAGAGAATGTGGGAAAAAAAAATGTATTCGGTAACCCTTAAGGAACAATCTAATCGAATAATTGACTCGTGAACGACGAAAAAAAAAAGAATTTTTTTTTCATTTTTATCTATTTTTTTATTATTATTTTTGTCATATTTAACTAAATATACAAATGTTCATTTTTCATACATTTTGTGATTTTTTATTTATTTTTAGAAAATATATTTTTAATTTTAATTTGAATATTTAATATTATATAATAATAGGGCATTATGAGACTAGGACGTAAAAAAACGGGAAGCTTCCTGAACCAAAATGGCCGAACCATCGCCATTTTGCAATATTTTTCAATGAAAAAAATCATCCGGACTGTTCAATTGTATAATACATTGTACCCAAAGTTTCAGAATTTCGGGACTTTTTTCCTTTCGAAAAAAAATTCTCAAAATTGACTGACTCCCTCAGGAAGCTTCAGCGAACGCTTCCTGAACCAAAATGGCCGAACCATCGCCATTTTGCAATATTTTTCAATGAAAAAAATCATCCGGACTGTTCAATTGTATAATAAATTGTACCCAAAGTTTCACAATTGTGGGACTTTTTTTTCCTTTCGAAAAAAAATCCTCAAAATCGACTGACTTCCTCAGGAAACTTCAGCGAACGCTTCCTGAACCAAAATGGCCACACCATCGCCATTTTGCAATATTTTTCAATGAAAAAAATTATCCGGACTGTTCAATTGTATAATAAATTGTACCCAAAGTTTCACAATTGTGGGACTTTTTTTTCCTTTCGAAAAAAAATTCTCAAAATTGACTGACTTCCTCAGGAAGCTTCAGCGAACGCTTCCTGAACCAAAATGGCCACACCATCGCCATTTTGCAATATTTTTCAATGAAAAAAATCATCCGGACTGTTCAATTGTATAATAAATTGTACCCAAAGTTTCACAATTGTGGGACTTTTTTTTCCTTTCGAAAAAAAATTCTCAAAATTGACGGACTTCCTCAGGAAGCTTCAGCGAACGCTTCCTGAACCAAAATGGCCACACCAACGCCATTTTGCAATATTTTTCAATGAAAAAAATCATCCGGACTGTTCAATTGTGTGATAAATTGTACCCAAAGTTTCACAATCGTGGAACTTTTTTGTCCTTTCGAAAAAAAATTCTCAAAATTGGCTATTTCGTCGACTACGAACGCGAGGCGTGCGTAAAACGTCCATTATCGTACCGAGCGGAATAAAATTTATATAATATTTAATATTGACTATTTTTATATTTTTTAACTATTTTTAAATTGATTTATTATTTATTTTATAGATATTATATATATATCTACAATGAGGATGATGAGAAACGAGATACTAAAAAAAAAAAGAAAAAACTAAGCGTTCGATAACGTCGTCTCATTACCGCATAATACGAATCCGAAAATTCACTTTCGTCAAGATTTCCCTTTTCAATAGGCTAACCTTTCGTACTTTCATCGTTCGTACACATATATATATATATATTATCTCCGTCTCCTGTACTCATTTTCCACCAATTCTCGGCCAGTTAAATCCGTCTAAACGAGTTTATCCACGGCAATATCATTCCACGGCTACGTTGCTCGAACCTTATCGTTCGTCGTCTCCGTCTTATTCCCTGGATGTTTTAAGGGCGAACGAGAGGAAACGATTTTACGAAGTGAGATTATAGGAGTGGAAAACTCGAGTTTTCCGAAGTACCTACTCTAATAGATTTACGACGTAAAATGGTTAAAACCACGTTAGTCCGTGTTCTTTATATTTCCGTTAGGAGAACGAACGATGTTTTGCGACTCTCCTCGCGAACTCGTCATTTGCATCCCCCTTAAAGCGTCACTCGTACCTCTTTTTTTTATCTTTTTACCTCTCCGGTCGATCTTCATCTTTGCGCCCTCTCTCTCTCTCTCTCCCCCTCCCTTCTGCCCTCCCTCGGTCTCTTTCCGAAAATAAATTTTTTTTCAATTCATTTTTTATTGTCGAATCGAAAAAATAAATAATTCTGATGCACTTCGTCCACAAGTGCTTGGAAAAAAATATTCCTTAATATTCATTTTTAACAATTAAAAATAAATAAAAACGAAAAAAAAATCATTTTTTACTGTTGAATCGAAGAAAAAAAAACAATTTCGATGCATTTCGTCCCACTCAAACAAACCCAAACCCAAACCCACGCAAACCCAAACCCAAACAAGTACTTGAAGAAAAAAAACAACCATTTCTTAATTTTTATTTTTACCAATGAAAAATAAATAAAAATAATAAAAAGGAAAAATAAAAATTCATTTTTTATTGTCGAATCGAAAAAAAAAAAACAATTCTGATGCATTTCTTCTCCACGAGTCCTTGTTAAAAAAATAATCATTTCTTAATTTTCATTTTTACCAATAAAAAGAAAGAAAAAAAAAAGCAAAAAATAAAAAAGTACTTTTTAAAATCAATTTTCTGCAAACAAGTAGGTACAAAGTTGAAGGTAACATTGTTATCGAGTTGCCAGGCTCTTTATCTCTGCATCCCTCGTTTCTCTTTCTTCCCCGTTCCATCGGAGAGGAAGCCTTCATTCAAGAAGAAAAACGTTACGATATCGCTCGACCAACCCCCCCCCCCCCCCCCCACCCCTTAAGTCACTCTTTCCATCAGGCACGTCTTTCCTCGCTACAGATAAGAGGGTGATGGAAAATTCGCTTATTTTCCCGTCATTTCAACGTGGCGTTTCGCCCCCCCCCTTACGCCCCCGCCCCCCTCTCCCCCTATTCCGGGCCGAAGTCTCTTTTATTATCGCCAGGGGTAGCCAGACCGCCATAGTTTATGTATGTGTTTGAGTTTCGTTTTACATTCTCATATACATGTGACTCCTGGACAAGAGAGAGAGAGAGAGAGAGAGAGAGAGAGAGAGAGTGAGAGATCAAAATGAGCGACAGCGGAAGAAAATTGCTTCGTCATAAAGCAAATATCATTCTGACGAGGAATCGGAAATTTCGCTCTATTATAATAACGAGATATAACCTTTTTTTATTTTTTTCTTATTTTATCCAACTTCATCGGCGTCGAAGAGGATAAATATTGTCAATTAAGAAATTTCCTATCGAGAACGTATTCTCAAGAGTCTATACTTTGAGAATTTGTCGAAAAAAAAGCATCTACCTTGTCAAATTTCCAGACTAGAGAGCATTGACTAGACTAGAGCTTTATTCGAGCTGCATGGACTGCCTACTGGTGCAGCCTCTTCCATTCGGTATCGTTAAAATCCTTATAATTTTTTAAATATTGTCAATTAAGAAATTTCCTTTCGAGAACATATTCTCAAGAGTCTATACTTTGAGAATTTGTCGAAAAAAAGCATCTACCTTGTCAAATTTCCAGACTAGAGAGCATTTACCAGACCAGAGCTTTATTCGAGGTGCATGGACTGCTGGTGCAGCCTCTTCCATTCGGTATCGTTAAAATCCTTATAATTTTTTAAATATTGTCAATTAAGAAATTTCCTTTCGAGAACATATTCTCAAGAGTCTGAACTTTGAGAATTTGTCGAAAAAAAAGCATCTACCTTGTCAAATTTCCAGACTAGAGAGCATTGACTAGACCAGAGTTTTATTCGAGCTGCATGGACTGCCTGCTGGTGCAGCCTCTTCCATTCGGTATCGTTAAAATCCTTATAATTTGTTAAATATTGCCAATTAAGAAATTTCCTTTCGAGAACATATTCTCAAGAGTCTATACTTTGAGAATTTGTCGAAAAAAAAGCATCTACCTTGTCAAATTTCCAGACTAGAGAGCATTGACTAGACAAGAGCTTTATTCGAGCTGCATGGACTGCTGGTGCAGCCTCTTCCATTCGGTATCGTTAAAATCGCTATAATTTTGTAAATATCGTCAATTAAGAAATTTCCTTTTGGACACGTATTCTCGTGTCTATATTTTGCGAATTTGTCGAAAAAAAAATTCAATTTATTAAGTTTCTAGACTAGAAAATAGGCCTAGTAAGATTTATTATGATAAACGGAACTGGGACTACTGTACAGCAGTATGGTGGAGGCACTTTCACCAATGCAGAAGATTTTAAAGGCCTGCCAAAAGCAGCCATGTTACAATGGATAGAAAAAAATCAACATGGCCGCGGTTGCCCCCCCCCCGAAGGCTTCACGAGATGTTTCTTCTTCTTTCATCTCTTCTGGCTTCTCCGCTATACGTCTTGGCCTTTCTCTGTCTGGCTCTGACGCCCTTCCAAACCCCTCTCTCTCTCTCTCTCTCTCTCTCTCTCTCTTTCTCTCTCTCGCTTTCACTTTCGATTTTGCCCCTCGAGCTTGTTACCCTCTTGATGCTGAGAAGGGTGTGGACCTCTCCGACAGCCCCTTGCCTTTTCTTACAAGCTAGTTTTAGGGGTGGATCCGCCTCTCTTTCTCTCCCCCTTCCCCCCAGCCCACCTTCTTTCCCTTTACCTATTACCTTCCAGGGCTATTCTTATTGCACTTTTTTTTCCCCTCTCTCTCTCTCTCTCTGCCCTCCCTATCGTTTCACTCGGCCTCCTTTTCTCTCGTAGCCCGTAACTTTTCTCGCCTCCATATCCGGCGATCCGTTCTGTGTTTCTGAGCCCTGCCCATCCTAGTGAAGACCTCCGTTTTTACCCACCCGTTTTTTTGTTTATCTTACATTTCTCAACTGAACATGACTTCGAAGCGTTATGGCTTAAGGCTTTCAGCTATCAGCGGATGATTTGCTTGGTTATCGGACTTTTGTTTGGGTTTGTTTGGGTTTAATAGTTCAGTACAAAAAGATTAATCAAAAAAAATATATTTATATATATTTTTTTTATTAAACTTGATTTATAAATGTTGCTATTTATTTATATATATATATCTAAATAAATATAACTTTAAGCACAACCATTCCTTCGGTACACGAGGCGAAAAAAAAAAATTCACTTCGCTTCCCATTAGCTCGCTCCTCTTCTCCATTCAAAATGATCCATTTTTTTCTCAACGCCTGCCCAGGTACTTTTACCAAAGTCCCGTTCATAATTCCAGCGGAGTTCTCTCTCTCTCTCCCCCCCTCTCTCTCTCTCTCTCTCTCTCAAATTCTTTCTCCGTCTCGTTGATAAATATTAATATCGAAGGATAATGATAATACGTCCTCGGCAAGACACGAACGATCAAAAAGAGGAAACGTGCCTAACGCCACTTACAAATGCACATTTTTGCCTAATGGACAAGTTTTTTTTTCCCAACCTACGAGATTCCAACCACTCACAAAATTACACGAATTGTTAAGTATATGGTCGGGGGGAGGGATGACTAATCGTCGTTGCACAGCAACGGTAGCGGAACGTTACCTACGAGTGGCTTTAAAAACCGCTAATTAGTGACGAGAAGCTTTCGATTTTACGGTGAAGATAAACGGGCGTGTGTTTTAGGATAATACGAGGTTCCGAGGCCCTAATCTCGTACGTTTTTGGTCCCGAACTCTCGATATTTATTTCTGTTTGGGTTTACTTCGAAGCATTCCTCCACCCATAGACCCTTCAACGTTCAAAGTTTTTTTTTTAAGGCGCCAAATACACGTAGTCGACGAAAAGCCAATTTTGAGAATTTTTTTTCGAAGGGAAAAAAAAGTTCCACAATTGTGAAACTTTGGGTACAATTTATTATACAATTGAACAGCCCGGATGATTTTTTTCATTGAAAAATATTGCAAAATGGCGATGGTGTGGCCATTTTTGTTCAGGAAGCTTCGCTGAAGCTTCCTGAGGAAGTCAGTCAATTTTGAGAATTTTTTTCGAAAGGAAAAAAAAGTCCCACAATTGTGAAACTTTGGGTACAATTTATTACACAATTGAACAGTCCGGATGATTTTTTTCATTGAAAAATATTGCAAAATGGCGATGGTGTGACCATTTTTGTTCAGGAAGCTTCGCTGAAGCTTCCTGAGGAAGTCAGTCAATTTTGAGAATTTTTTTTCGAAAGGAAAAAAAAGTCCCACAATTGTGAAACTTTGGGTGCAATTTGTTATACAATTGAACAGTCCGGATGATTTTTTTCATTGAAAAATATTGCAAAATGACGATGGTGTGGCCATTTTGGTTTAGGAAACTTCGCTGAAGCTTCCTGAGGAAGTCAGTCAATTTTGAGAATTTTTTTTCGAAAGGAAAAAAAAGTCCCACAATTGTGAAACTTCGGGTACAATTTATTACACAATTGAACAGCCCTGATGATTTTTTTCATTGAAAAATATTGCAAAATGACGATGGTGTGGCCATTTTTGTTCAGGAAGCTTCCTGAGGAAGTCAGCTAAGGAAAAAGACTTAAATCCTTCGATAATTAATTAGATATTATTTTTCGCCGCCAGGTCTGGTTTCAGAACCGACGAGCCAAGTGGCGTAGACAGGAAAAAATGGACGCAGCCAGGCTTGGTATTACGGAATATCGTCATCCAGCGAGTATCAGGTTTGTACACTGCCAAACATTTTTTTTTATTTAAATAGGATCTATTTAAATCAAATGAAGTTTTTTTCCCTTGTCTCACGGCCTAGGACGATGTTAAACATTTTTTTTTCACTCGGTACGATAATGGCCATTTTATGCACCTAGTACTATAAAATTTCGTACGATACTCGGCGAAAAAAACGCTTTTTCGTACTGGTATTATAATGTACTATTTTTTTGAACAGACAAAGCCGAATCACAGATTCATCAGGAATAAATAAAATATATTTCTTTATCAGACGATATTGAATTTTACTAAAAAAAAATCGTTTGTTTTGGCAGAAACGTCGGCGGTCCTGGACTCGGTTTACCTGGTGATCCGTGGCTCACGCCACCTGGACTTTTGAGCGCACTACCAGGCTTTTTACCGGCAGCGCATACAGGATATCCGAGCTATCTAACCTCCCCCAGACGCTTGCCATCACCTTCGAAACTTGGAGCAGTTGGCAGTGGAATTCCAAGTGAGAAACATTTAACTTTTTTCCTCGCTCCTAAAGTTCCGAAAATTGTACCTAAAGTTCTTAAAGTTCCTAAAATTGTACTTAAAGTTTCTTAAAGTTCCTAAAATCGTACCTCAAGTTTGCTAAAGTTCCTAAAATTGTATTTAAAGTTTCTTAAAGTTCCAAAAGTTTCTTGAAGTTCCTTAAATTGTACCCAAAGTTTCCTAAAATTGTACCTAAAGTTTGCTAAAGTATCTAAAATTGTACTTAAAGTTTCCTGAAGTTCCTGAAGCTCTCTGAAGTTCCTAAAATTGTACCTAAAGTTTGCAAAAGTATCTAAAATTGTACTTAAGGTTTCCTGAAGTTCCTGAAGCTCTCTGAAGTTCCTAAAATTGTACCTAAAGTTTGCTAAAGTATCTAAAATTGTACTTAAGGTTTCCTGAAGTTCCTGAAGCTCTCTGAAGTTCCTAAAATTGTACCTAAAGTTTGCTAAAGTATCTAAAATTGTACTTAAAGTTTCCTGAAGTTCCCGAAGCTCTCTGAAGTTCCTAAAATTGTACCTAAAGTTTGCTAAAGTATCTAAAATTGTACTTAAAGTTTCCTGAATTTCCTGAAGCTCTCTGAATTTCCTAAAATTGTACCTAAAGTTTGCTAAAGTATCTAAAATTGTACTTAAAGTTTCCTGAAGTTCCTGAAGCTCTCTGAAGTTCCTAAAATTGTACCTAAACTTTCCTAAA
Organism: Ophion ventricosus; assembly: GCA_963932345.1. NCBI lineage: Eukaryota > Metazoa > Arthropoda > Insecta > Hymenoptera > Ichneumonidae > Ophion > Ophion ventricosus. The sequence goes on along the minus strand of CAWVQM010000011.1, from coordinate 75,088 downwards.
CTTTCTTCAAGTTCCTAAAATTGTACCTAAAGTTTCCTAAAGTTCCAAAAGTTTCTCGAAGTTCCTAAAATTGTACCTAAACTTTCCTAACAATTTCATTCGAACACACAAAACTTTACGAACAATTTCGTAAGAACGAAATTCCAGGAATTTTAGTAAAAAAAAAACCTTTTCCCATTTACACAAAACACAAACATCTGAAACCCCCCCCCCCCCCCCCCCAAAAAAGGTACTTTCGAGAAACCCGTTTTCAAGTTCTCGTCTTTTGGCGACGAACAAAAAGCCCATTGGTAAATTCTTGCCAGTTGAAGTTTGAGCGCAATCACTTAGTAATGACAGTCTGCTTTTACGCGCCTTAGGCACAATGAACGGGGTAATCCCCGGTATCAGCAGCAACAACAACAACAACAACAACAACAACAACAACGGCAATGGACACGCGCAATCATCGCCAAGTCCACCATGCCACGATCCACGAACATCAAGCATCCAAGCATTAAGAATGAGAGCCAAGGAACACGTGGAAAGTATCACGAAAGGTCTTCAAATGGTTTGAGCCTGACAATACTCAATCCTCATTGATGACGATGATCCGGAAACGCGTTCGACGACAATTACGAGTGTCCCGAAGTCCTAGAAGAGGAGTAGGGGGAGGGGAGGGGAAGTGGAGGGCCAGGGGAGGGCAAGGGGAGGAGACCCTCGCCTCCCCTACCCCTCCTATTCCCCTCCCGGAAGGGCAAGGGGAGGGGGAAGCCACGCAAAAAATGGGATGCCTTTTTTGTCCCCCTCCTAATCCCCTCCCGGGAGGGGCAGAGGAGGCGATGGGGCGGTGAGGGGAAGCGAAGGGGAGGGGAGGGGAGGGCTAAAACCACGAAAAAAATGGGATGCCATTTTTTTCCCCCTCATATTCTCCTCCCGGGAGGGGCAGAGGAGGCGAAGGGGCGGCGAGGGGAAGCGAAGGGGAGGGGAGGGGGTAAGGGGAGGGGCAGGGGAGGGGAGGGGAGGGCGAAAACCACGAAAAAAATGGGATGCCTTTTTTTTCGTATTGTGAATCTTCCTGATGTTCGTTTATTCGAACGTGTCAACTTGAAAACCAAAAAAAAATGGACTTTGCACCGTTTTTTTTTTTTTAATTTTCGGTGCACGGACTCGTCGGTCGTTCAACGTGAATTGTGCGATTAAATTGTAAGTGTATTTCTTTGGTTGGTTTTCTTTTTTTTTTTTTTTGGACACTTTTGCAAACGACCAGTGCATAGAAAAGTAAGGATGTGATTCGAAAAAAAAAAAAAAAAACCCAAACAAACTCTTTCCCAATAGAACGGATCGTCGTCAGTGCCGTTGGAGATGTATTGAGTATAAATAAATTAATGAACAAAAAAAAAATATATATATATATAAATATATATAAATATATATATATATATATAAATATATATATATATATATATATATATATATATATATATATATATATATATATATATATATATATTTATATTTATAAATATATATATATATATATATATATATATATAAATACACACATACATATATACATTTTTATGTAGAGGTTAAATAAAACTTAGCGATCGGCTAGAAAAGAAGAACAAGACGACAACTGGACGTAGAATCGCTGCGCAAATTTAGGACTGACACCGTTAATTTTATCAATCGGGAAAATAAAAAAAAAAAAAAAAAACTCATCGTCCAAGACAATGGCAATAAAAGTCCGTCGAATTGAAGAAAGTTGCGTCGCGTTGATACGTCGAATCCGCGTTTAAGGGTGCGTAATACACGTGGACGAGCGTAAAAGTAGCCAATTTTTTTTTTCTTTCTAATTTTTTGTTATACTTTTATTTTAGAGAACTAAACTTTTTTTTACATCGGTGAAACTTTGGGTACATTTCATTACACAATTGAGCAGTTTGAGTACGAGTTTTATTTTTATTTTTATTACAAACAAATTGCAAAATGGCGACGTCACGTTGTGGGGAAAAAGTTGAAAATTGGAAAAAAAAAAAAAAGAAAAAAAAGACCAAATTGGACAATTGAGAAGAAAAAAAAATGGAAATTTTGGATAAAACTTTCAAAAAAATTGTTCACACTGAAATTTCACTCTTGTAAACTCGTTTGATCGGCCATTCTCAGGATTTATTTATCGAAATGTTTAATTGATATTTAACGTTTAATAATAATAATAATAATAATAATAATAATAATAATACTAAAAAAAAAACATTTTTTTTTTTCGACGAGGCTACGTGTATGCGCGCCCTTTCAACTTTTTCAATCGAACAAAAAAAAATCAAGACTCCGGCAGCCAACGAGATTCGTGACGTATCGAGAACGCTGAAAGAAAAAAAAAAAGAAAACAAAAAAAAAACAAAAGTTCTCAGGATGGAAGAAAGGAAGAAAAAAAAAAAAAAAGTCCGGAAATGTAAGAAGATGATCACCCAGTATTAATAAGTTAAGATGACGAAGGTGTGCTCTCTGAAAATTCTTGAAAAATCAACGCGGAACAAAAATAACAATAAATACGCGACGAATCATTTTATATATATATATATATATATATATATATGAAATTTAGTTAAAAAATGAAAAAAAATGATTTGTGTGAACGAACAATTTCGAGAGAGAGAGAGAGAGAGAGAGAGAGAGAGAGAGAGAGAGAGAGAACGAAGCGAGGTGAAGAAATTGAAAAAAAAAAAAACAAAATAAAAATGAATCAAGCAAACAGGAATAATCCTTGGCCAAAAGAAAAAAAAAAAAAAGAATATAAAAAAAAAGAAGAATGTCCCATCCATTCGACACTCATAAATTTGTATATAAATTATTGATCATCATGCAATAAAAAATTGATGTACATATTTTATTGGAAATCCTTTCTTCTTCAATATCCATCGTAAGGAAGATTTTTTTTTTTCATCGTCGTGAACCGGAAAACGATTTAGCAATTTGCGAAGAACCGATTGTGGGTGTATATATATATATATATATATATATATATATATATATATATTATATATATATTGGGATGTTGAATAAATTATCGTCGTTTTTTTCGTAAAAATTAATGCTTCGTTTAAAAAATAAAAAGAAATAGAAAATAAGGAAATTATTTATTTATTTATTTTTATTTACTATATGTTTTTTTTTTTCATTTAAAGTCAATTTAAAATTTTATTTTTATTCTTTAATTTATCTAGAATTATTTAAACTTGATTTTTACTTTTTTTTTCAATTTTTATTCAAGCTTTATTTTTAAAAAAAATAAATATAAAAATAGTTTCTTCAATTTTTTTTTAAATAAAGTATTAATTAATGTTTTATTAAATAAAGCATTAATTTGTGCTTAAAAAAATAAAAAGAAATAGAAAATAAGGAAATTATTTATTTATTTATTTTTATTTACTATATAATGTTTTTTTTTTTTTTTTCATTTGAACTCAATTTAAAATTTTATTATTATTTTTCAATTTATCTAGAATTATTTAAACTTCATTTTTACGTTGTTTTGCACATTTTATTCAAACTTTATTTAATAAAAAATACAAAATAAACATAGTTTCGGAATTTTTTTTTATTTAATAAAGCATTAATTAATGCTTTATTTTTTTAAGTTTTTTTTTTTTTTTAAATAGTAAAGAAACTTTTCTTTTTAAATAGTAAAAAATATTTTTTTTTTTCAAGTAATAAACTTTTTTTTCAAATAGTAAAAAACTTGTCTCCGAAAGTATTGTCCATCGCTAGCCACTACTTTTGCCCATCTTTCTGGCACTATTTTAATTCCACGACTGAAAAACGACATATATATATATATATATATATATATATATGGCGTTCACCAGTGGCGTGCTGTGTTTGTTAACGAAATTACCATCTCAAAGAACCGTTTTAATTAAACCTTAATTAATTTCGTCTAGCATAAACGGGTACGCGAGGCCAGCCGAGGTGAACGATGAAAGGGCCGAAACGACTCGCCCTAGCATCTAATTATTCGGGTCTTCTTTCGGGCGTAATTAAAAATCGTCGAACTGCCGATACAAGGCACTGTGCTGCGGAAATGTACATGAAAAAAAAAACAAAAAAAAAACAAAAAAAAAAGCAAAAAAAAAATATACATAGAACGATATTGAAGTGTTTTTTGTGCCAAAATGAATCAACGATTTTCAATCAATTACGACTTGAATACAATTACAACTTGGAGTTCTGAATTTCGGGATGATAAAAATATATATATTTTTTTTAAATAAGTTTTTATTTTAATAAAAAAATTTAATTTAGATTAAATTAATATAGATAAAAAAATATATACATATTTTTTTTATTATCCATTTTTATCCATTGACAACAATTTTGTGTCAATGAAAATAAAAATGGTCAAAGTTGAACATTTTTTTTTCTTTAAAAATAATAACAATAATAATATCGCAATTTCCGAGATAGGGACGTTCGAGGGATATATTACGAAGGTACTCACGAAATTTGAAGTCGATCGGTTGAATGGAACTCGAGATTTTCCGTCATTCAGTTTTGTTCCGATTCGCGCCGTCCGCAGGCCTCTCCATTATTCGGTTTCACTAAAATCGCTGTAAATTTGTAAATATTGGAAATTAAGAAATTTCCTTTCATCGGCATATTCTCGAGGGTCTATTTTTTCAATAATTCGCCAAAAAAAAAAAAAAATTTTTTTCAAATTTTTGTACTAAAATAGTGGCGCATTCAGGCGGGCAACCACTTTGGGAGACCGGAAAATTCGATGATTTTTTGGATTTTTTTTTATTGTGAAAAAAAAAAAACGTTAATTTCCGCAACTCTGACAATAATTTATTCATATTATCATGAATCTCTGATAATTTTTTCAACTTATTTCATGCATTAATCGAGGTGTAAGCCGCTGTGTCCCTTGGGCGTGTCCTCATCGTCGTTTGTCGATTTGCGGCAATTGTGCAGCCCGCAAATCGCATCTGAAATAGTCCAGCAAATTTTTTACACATTCTCGAGATGTTTTTCAAGAACGTGAACCTAGATTTGGAAAAAAAAATCGATAATTGAATTTTTGAAACGTGTTTGAAAAAAAAATGATCGATTTTTAGCATTTTTTTTTCCAGCATTTTGCAATAATAAAGATGTTTTAAACAATCTGATCTTTCCAACTCTAGATTTATGTTTCAACAAATTGTATTGTGTAAACGTGTTCGAAATTTGAAGATGATCCATCAATTCGTTTTAGAGTTATGATTGCCGCAAATTGGATTCCACCACCAAATGCAGTACTGCTTTCTCTTCCTCGCGCAACTCATTTGTGAAGCTTGCATTTCCTCTTTACGAGCTCTTTCGAGCTTCTTTTCGCCTTCCGAGGCGCATCTGATCAATTTGCTCGGCATATCCGTTGTTTGGGTTATGAAAAGCCGAACAAAGTACCTAACTGAGCGCTCGTGGATAGCTGAGCGCGCTTGGCAGTCAAGCGGAGAGTCTTCATCACACATACCGTTGGAAGGAATCCGCATAACGTTTTGAAATTTTCTGGTTTTATTCTCAAGCTATTCTCCTAACGATTTACCAAATTAAAAGAAAAAAAATTGGTTTTCGAAGCATCCAAAGCGGTTGGCCGCCTTCGTGCAGTTAGTAAAAATGGATAGATCAGGAATGGTCACGATTGGCTATTCGAATCCTCGCACGAATGAGGGGGTATGACAGTGGAGTGCTGACAGGATGAGCATCGAGGGTCTGTTGAGGGGATATCAAATAGTGTGTCGCTGTGTGCGTGGGTGTGTGTGTGTGTGTGTGCATGTGTGTGTGTGCGTGGGTGGGTTCTATGGATAAAGGCAATGGAGGAGCGAAGAAGAAGAAGAGACGAGGAACGGAGGCCAGAGCGAGTGGAGTAAAATGGACAGAGGTGGAATCATAGTGGCTTAAGAGCCAAAACTCACCCAATAAAATGGTAATTTCTGTTTGTGGAAGTTAACCATGCAAGCGTAGCAGAAGCGTAGAATATTCCAGTCCCGTACGTACTATACATATATGAACTTCGGCTTTGGGCTTCTGGGCTCCTTAAGATCAATATAACGAATTTGAGGATCGATGCGACTAAACGCCAGGCCAAAAAAAGCTTCCAGCTGGTCGAAAAAAAAACCAAGAGGACTGACTTCTAACTTGATTAAACGTTCAATTGAAGGTTTGTTTGGGTTGCGCAGGCTAGGCTTGTGAAGCTTGTCAAGTCAATGCTAGAGTCCACGAGACGGCAGTAAGAAGAATTTGTGAGAAACAAGCGAACGAGCAATAACTAAATGGACGAAAAGTATGATGGGATAAATGGATTTGGTTCGAACGTCAACGTAACTGGATGAGCAAAAAAGAAAAGGATAGAGAAACGGACGTCCGTCGTCACGGTCCGTTCAACGATTTAAGGATATATAGGAGCGGAAATGGCGAGATTATTAAATTGATATAGTGGAAGCTGCCTCGAGAGTAAAGTCGTCAACGTCTAGAGCTAGTGAAATTATATTGGACATCGCCGCGCTAGCTAGACATTTTAGCCAATAGCTAGCCTTGTAACAGCCAAAACTCTCAGAATATTAGTAGCTCATAGGTGAGGCAGCCATTAGTCAGTTCGTACAGCTCAAGTAGGCAAGCCAGTAAAAGTTACTTCTTTCTAGAAGTGTTTTTTCCTTTTTTTCATAAACGAATTGTTTAAACGACAATTGCGGCGAAACGATGCATCTCAGAGGAAAAAGTTTCGAACAAAAAGTGATCCTTAACAAATTTTCAACAAAAACGGTCTTATGCATTTTTGTTGAAACTCCGTTAGTAATGGAGTTATAAGCAGCGAAAGTTTACTACGTGTAATTTTTATTGTAACGCAGCGATATAGCGAAAATCGACTAGGCAGCTAATAGACAAGGGCTGCATAACAAAACTCAGAACATTCCTAGTGTTGTCCAGGTGTAAGACGCCTTAGATAGCCTGATCAGCGCTACGTACAGGAAGCGTAAGGTTGACAAGTCCGCCGGTTAAGATATATATACTTGCCGCAAAATGATACGCCCCGTTCAAGCAGAGATGGTTGCTCGCAGTATTGGCGTCAGAAAGAGAGCTTGGAGGGGAGCTTGGAGGCTGAGCCTCCAAGCTCCCTCCTGCCCACAAAGGCTGTTTAGCATTATTAATTAAGGCCAAAGGCACACTAAGTTGGCGCGTACATAAAGCAGAAATAATATTTACTTGGCGTTCATTAGAGGATAGCCGAGGGAAGAGGGGCGGGGGGGAGGGGTGGGCGGTTAGTCAGACGACGAATGTGGGAGGATACCCTCTTGATGAATATACCTAATGGCTGGAGGTTAGCTGCTGCCGCTGATAGTGGAAAAGCAAGCAGGCGTCTGCTAAAAGATTGCAAACGCCGGAAACCAGACGGTTTCTCATTAAAAACAACCACCGGAGCTTTTCCTCTCCATTTCCTTTGCTTCCATTTCGCTATCTTTCGTGTTTCTTTCGGTTTCTTACGTCAGGGCCGTCATGGATCAGTTCGTACGAGCTCAATTGGACTTTCGAGAAGTCTTCCTTTTTTTCATAAACGAATTAATTGTTCAAACGCCAATTGCCACTAAACAATGCATCTCAGAGAAAAAAGTTGCGAACAAAAAATGTTCCTCAACAAATTTCCTACAAAAACGGTCTTATGTATTTTTCTTCCCACTATGTTAGTAATGAAGTTATAAGCAGCGAAAGTTTTCGACGAGGAAGAGAAATTTCAATGGCACGAGATAAACATTCGTTGCAATATATCTCCATTGCTATTGGAGTTAGCGAAGAAATGAATAGGACCTTTTTAATTGTCAATTAATCAAGGAATCTTTTTTATTCGAAACTTTTTTCTCTAAAATGCACTGTTTCGTTGCAATCGTCGAAGAAACTTTTTTTGTTGGTATGTGAGTGAAAAAAAAATGCGGGCTCGTCAGATCCAGGCAAAATTCACTCAAACGAATGGTGTGGATATCTCCGGGGGAAAAAAAAGCGCCTGGTCGATGAAAACAACTAAAGTCAGGAAATGAATATCCGGTAAATATTCGAATTCTTGTCATCCTTTTACTCACTAATTGCAATCTGTGCTTGTTGGGGTTTTTTTTTCTTTTTTTTCTTTATTGCTGTTCATTGTCGGTTTTTCGTGGCAGTGCACTGATACGAGCCCCTCCCCCAAACGAGGAAACCGAAAATGTGATTGCGATTTACACTTCAAAGAGTCGCACAGTCGAAACTACTATCTGCGGTAAATGAAAAAAAAAAACGCATTCTAGAAATTCGATGTCGATCAAATTTCCATCCCTAATTCTCTTCTCGTACATTTTTTTATAATATAATTGCTTCATTAAAAACGCTAAATGATTCATTCTGATAAACCGTTACTTAAACATACTGATATCATTTGTCAATCTTGATGGAAATAAAAAATAAAAATAAACGGCGTTACATCGAGCGAACGAACGCATGAACGTTTTGAATTGTGCCGCATCAACGTTTTCGCTTCCTGATCGAAAGTGGACGCTATTTCATTTTATGCACAAGCAATGCGCATTCGCGCGTGCACCCACGCGCACACACTAGTACACACCCACGTATGGGTGAATACCGAGGCGATTTCCACGAACGTTAATTATCACTGACCACCTACAGTCCCATTACGCTCCAATCGGCCCCCTTAATCAACGCATGATTGGTGCAGTAATTGATTGCTACTTCGTAATTATAACAGTGCACTGTCGCGGAAACGATATCGCGGTACGGAAAATCAGGAAGCGGTCGAATCGAGGTATCGCGTGTACGTAATTGTGGACTGGCTAATACACACACACACACACACACATATATATTACAATTTGCTTTTAGGTTTTATTTCACAACTAAAGCAAAAGTAAGCAAATTTTTTTAGTTTTGCTTTTTTTTATATATACAATATATATATATATATATATATATATGAAAACTAAAAGCAAATTGTAGAATTGCCACCTCCATCAAGAGTGTGACAAGCAACAAGGCCGATGAAGATGATACGTGACAGATATCGAAGGCATTAGCGACCGGACAAATGCCGAGGTGGATTAAAAACAAAGGATGAAAAAAATAATCGCACTGCGGTATAAAACTAGGCGAGAATAAAAAAATATATTGCTTCATCAGATAAAAATATACCAGGCAGCTGCAATCATTTCCATTTACTAATAGCATGGATTGCTTAGCCTTCCACAACAATGTTGAGGTCATGCTCTAGTCGGGAAATTTGAAAATGTCCACGAAAGGAAACTTCGAAAGTAGCCAATATTTGCGATGTTATGGCGATTTTAACGAAAACCTATTCCACCCCCACCCCAGCCCCTACCGCCACCCTTAAATGTCCTTTTTCCGCAGAGAACCGTGACGCCTGACACATCGGCCATACGCCCACGCACATAGTAAAAAAAGGGTCCATTAATACCGTAATTGAATTTACGAAGCGTTAATTCGCGCGAATGGGTTCGTTGTCGCTTCGTGTACGAGCGGGTTGTTTCGAAGTTTGTTGGATCAGCGGGGGAGTAGGATCGAAGCTGAATGCAGACGATTGGAAGAATGATCGACCATGGTGCGTGATGCATCGAGAAACTGTCGTCAGGAATGACGGAAGGAAATAACGGTAATGCGCAAGCCTTTACTCCATTACTAACAGAGTTTTAACAAAAATGCATAGGACCATTTTTGTTGAAAATTTGTTAAGGATAACTTTTTATTCGAAACTTTTTCCTCTAAGATGCATCGTTCCGTCGCAATTGTCGTTTGAACGATTAATTCGTTTATGAAAAAAAAAGGAAAAACACCTTTCGCTGCTTATAACTCCGTTACTAACAGAGTTTTAACAAAAATGGATAAGACCTTTTTTGTTGCAAGTTTGTTAAGGATCTTTTTTTATTTGAAACGTTTTCCTCTGAGATGCATCTTTTCGTCGCAATTGTCGTTTGAACGATTAATTTGTTTATGAAAAAAAAGGAAAAACACCTTTCGCTGCTTATAACTCCGTTACTAACAGAGTTTCAACAAAAATACATAAGACCGTTTTTGTTGCAAAGTTGTTAAGGATCTTTTTTTATTCGAAACTTTTTCCTCTAAGCTGCATCGTTTCGTCGCAATTGTCGTTTGAACGATTAATTCGTTTATGAAAAAAAAAGGAATAACACTTTTCGCTGCTTTTAACTCCGTTATTAACAGAGTTTTAACAAAAATGCATAAGACCTTATTTGTTGCAAATTTGTTAAGGATCTTTTTTTATTCGAAACTTTTTCCTTTAAGATGCCTCGTTTCGACGCAATTGTCGTTTGAACGATTAATTCGTTTATGAAAAAAAAGGAATAACACTTTTCGCTGCTTTTAACTCCGTTATTAACAGAGTTTTAACAAAAATGCATAAGACCTTATTTGTTGCAAATTTGTTAAGGATCTTTTTTTATTCGAAACTTTTTCCTCTAAGATGCATCGTTTCGTCGCAATTGTCGTTTGAACGATTAATTCGTTGATGAAAAAAAAGGAAAAAACACTTCTAGAATGAAGTAACTCTTACTGGCTCGGCCAATTGAGCTCGTACGAACTAAAGGCTGCCTCACCTATGAGCTACTAATATTCTGAGTTTTGTGATCCAGCCCCAGTCGATCGTCATTAATTTATATAATATTTATATCATTCCTAGTAGTTTTTATAATGGATAGCATCGAATTTTCATTCACTTTCGTATTTGCCAAAATAATTAATTCTGTCCAAACGAATCACCCAAAAAATCTGCAAAAATTCAACCATGTCTATTAATCCTTCTCCGTTTACTGTAAAAAAATTCATATCATTAGCATCACATTTTGCCAAGATATTAAAATAAGTCTCTGGATTTCCATCAGCTTTCACTTAATTTAGTCTTCCATTATCTTTCTCGATACCAATGTTTCTAGCCTCCACTAGAAAATATGAAATTCTTTCGACATTTTAATGTACAGGTTACAATAAAATTCCACGAGATTTCGTCATTTTTTCACCAACACTGAAAACCCCCTTAATGTCGTTTCATTGCGTAAATGAACATCTTGTCGTACCTACTCAATCGATAACCTTACCGACCGAGTCGCCTTCGCTACCTCCGCCAGGATCAAGGATCAGTGCTGCCGCGTCGCGGCTCAACTTGGAAACTTTTCGTCCCTCGTGAAAGCGTGACTCGATCGGTAAGCCGCGGGGGGAAAAAAAAGGAATCCTTCGAACCACCTGGGGGAGCATGGTACGTCAATGTAATTCGTCACTGAGCCGTGACAAACCACTTTAGCAGGGTTAACCGACCAGCCAATGGACGAATTACTATACTGTTGGATTCGGATCGACCGTCAAAAAAGGAAACGAACAATTAAGGGGGACAAATACACGTAGAAGACGAAAAAAAAGGCAACTTTGATTTTTTTTTTCTTTTTGCAAATTTAACATCCTAATGCTGAATTTAAACGTAGAGGACATTCGAAAAGTTGGAAATTGAAAAAAAAAAAAAATGAGACAATTTAGAAGAGAATATTCAAATTTTACACACATATTTCGTACCCTTTTTGCAATAAAAATAAAACGTTTTCAATAAAATTTTGCAACGATAAGGTTGCAATTTCGCCATAAAAATTTAAATATAAATTTAAAATTTGACCATTAATAAAATTGAAAAAAGGTAAAATTACTGTTATTAAATAAAAATAAAAATGACCATTAAATTAAAATTAAATGTAGCATTACCATAAAATGCTAAAATTGTCATTAATAAAATCTAAAATTTTATTAATTTAAAATAAATAATAAAATTATTTTGCCATTAATAAAATTTTAATTGGCAGAATTACCATCGTTTACCATTTAAAATGGTAAAATTACCATTATTTACGATTTAAAATGGTAAAATTCCCATTAATAAAATTTAAAATGGCATAATTACCATTAATAAAATTTAAAATGGTAAAATTACCATTATTTATTATTTAAAATGGTAAATTACCATTACATAGCATTTAAAATGGTAAAATGACCATTATTTACTATTTAAAATGGTAAATTACCATTACATACCATTTAAAATGGTAAAATTACCATTACGTACCATTTAAAATGGTAAAATTGCCATTATTTACCATTTAAAATGGTAAAATTACCATTATTTACCATTCAAAATTGTAAAGTTACCATTATTTACCATTTTAAATGGTAAAATTACCATTACTTACCATTTTGAATGATAAAATTACCATTATTTACCATTTTAAATTTTACCATTAATTAAATTTAACATTTAAAATGGTAAAAATCCCTACCATTCTATTATTACCATTAAAAACAAGAAACTATCGTTGAATTCTTCAACACGCAAGTTCCGGTCACCACTTCCGAAAATCTATCTTCTCTGAAAACACATTACGAGTTTGTACACGACGAGAGAGAGAGAGAGAGAGAGAGAGAGAGAGGGAGAGAGAGACAGAGAGAGAGAGCATGGGTCGATCGAGCTCGAACGTCCGACACGGAAAAACGTTGAATAGCGTTTTATTTATTTATTTTTTTTTTAACCTTTAAACTAATCTATCGACAATTTGACGGGCGCGAAAAAAACGCGTGGCCATTTTTTGTTTCAGCTCGTTCGGGAACGATGTTGCGTCCTTCATCCTCCCTCGACCGCCCTCTTGATAGTTCGTTTCCCTCACCCCCCCCCCCCCCCCCCCCACGCACCCCCGCACCCCGGCCGAGCAACACACAACCCCATCATCCCTCGCCACCTGTCTCGCGTTTCGTTCCCTCTGTTGGGACGAGCGGGAAGAGGTATTAAAATTCATAACGCCGGACATACACTGAAGGGGTGGCTCGTGTTTTGGAACGCCAAGCGGCGGCAAGGCAGGGATGAGAGAGGGAGGGGGGGGGGGAGAGGTTTACTCCGAGAGAGCTCTCTCAAATAAAGTAACCGAATTTGCGGACCCGCTCGAGCACGCACACACAATCGCCTCTCGTGTGTGCAAAGAGAGAAAGAAGATTGGTGGGTGGGAGCGTGTGTGTGTGTGTGTGTGTGAGAGAGAGAGAGAGGGAGAGAGAGAGAGAGAGAGAGAGAGAGAGAGAGAGAGAAGAGGAAAGTAGAGTAGAGTAGAATACAGTAGAGTAGACTGAAACAGAGTAGAGTAGAGGAGAGTAGAGGAGAATAGAGTAGAGTAGAGTAGAGGAGAGTAGAGCAGAGTAGAGTAAAGTAGAGTAGAAGTAGAGTAGGAGTAGAGTAGAGTAGAAGTAGAGTAGAGGTAGAGTAGAGTAGAAGAGAGTAGAGTAGAGGAGAGTAGAGCAGAGTAGAGTAAAGTAGAGTAGAAGAGAGTAGGAGTAGAGTAGAGTAGAAGTAGAGTAGAGGTAGAGTAGAGTAGAAGAGAGTAGAGGTAGAGTAGAGTAAAGTAGAGTACACTAGAGAAGAGTAGAGTAGAGTAGAAGAGAGTAGATTAGATACATATATATTTTTTTTAAATTCTTTACGACTGACTTTTGACACACAGTCTACAGAATACAAATTAAAAGGGTAGAAGAAAGTAGAGTAGAGTACACTAGAATAGAGTAGAGTAGAGGTAGAGTACACTAGAGTAGAGTAGAGTAGAGTAGAGTAGAGTAGAGTAGAGTAGAGTAGAGTAGAGTAGAGTAGAGGTAGAGTAGATTAAAAGAGAGTAGAGGTAGAGTAGAGTGGAATATAATAGAGTGGAGTGGAGTAGAATATAGTAGAGTAAAGTAAAGCACACTAGAGTAGAGTAGAGGAGAGTAGAGGCAGAGTAGAATATAGTAGAGTAGAGTAGGATAGAGTAGAGTAGAAGAGAGTAGAGGTAGAGTAGAGTAGATTAGATAGATATATATACATCTTTTTTCTTAAGTTCTTTAGGACTGACCGTCCTTTGGCACACGGTCTACAAAATACAAATTAAAATAGAGTAGAAGAGAGTAGAGGTAGAGTAGAGTAGAATAGAGTAGAGTAGAAGAGAGTAGAGGTAGGATAGATTAAAAGAGAATAGAGGTAGAGTAGAGTGGAATATAATAGAGTGGAGTGGAGTAGAATATAGTAGAGTAAAGTAGAGTACACTAGAGTAGTGTAGAGGAGAGTAGAGGCAGAGTAGAGTAGAAGAGAGAACGTGCTATCTCAAATTGTGATAGAAGAACGTGCCATCTCGTATTATGAGAGAAGAACGTGCTATGTCAAATTGTGAAAGAAGAACGTGCTATCTCAAATTGTGATAGAAGAACGTGCTATCTCGAATTGTGATAGAAGAACGTGCTATCTCGATCAGTCAACATATTTTCATTGATACAGCACTGGTATTTGGGGAACCTCAGTATACAGAGCACTTTTTTTGTTAAGTTATTTCATTTTCTAATATGATTTAGCTCGATAACAGAAAAAAATTAAGATATGTTTGAATAAACAACTTTTTTTTAATCATCAATATATTTATTTATATGGAATTGACCAGTTACCTACAGTAACTGTAGGTTCTAAAAATTCCATATAAATAAATATATTGATAATTTAAAAAAGTTGTTTATTCAAACATATCTTAATTTTTATTATCGAGCTAAATCAATTAACGAGCTAAATGATATTAGAAACTTTCTTTTAATCATCAATATATTTACAGAATTTTTAGAACCTACAGTAACTGTAGGTTCTAAAAATTGCATATAAATAAATATATTGATTATTAAAAAAAAGTTGTTTATTCAAACATATCTTAACTTTTTTCTATTATCGAGCAAAATAATATTAGAAAATTAAATAACCTTGCAGAAAAAGTGCTCTGTATACTGAGGTGCCCCAAATACCAGTGCTGTATCAATGAAAATATGTTGTCTGATCGAAATAGCACGTTCTTCTATCACAGTTTGAGATAGCACGTTTTTCTATCACAATTTGAGATAGCACGTTCTTCCATCACAATTTGAGATAGCACGTACTTCTCTCATAATATGAGATAGCACGTTCTTCTATCACAATTTGAGATAGCACGTTCTTCTATCACAATTTGAGATAGCACGTTCTTGTCTCATAATTTGAGATAGCACGTTCTTCTAACAGAATTTGAGATAGCACGTTCTTCTATCACAATTTGAGATAACACGTTCTTCTATCACAATTTGGGATAGCACGTTCTTCTATCACAATTTGAGATAGCACGTTCTTCCATACTGCCGTCGAAATGTTCACAGTGCCTAAAGATAGGCAGAAAAAAATTGGCAACGATTTTAACCTTCCGGAACCCACCGTTATCGTGGGGTGAAAGTTGGAAAAAATCGTATTTCCGGCGCTAGAGACATTCTCCTTTATTTTATTTGCGCTGAATGATCACAGTGCCTAAGGATAGCCAGAAAAAAAATTGGCAACGATTTTAAACTTCCGGAACCCAACGTTATCGGGGGGTGAAAGTTGGAAAAGATCGTTTTTCCGGCGCTAGAGAAATTCTCATTTTGCATGCCAATGGCGTGCAATGCCATGCCAATGGCGTGCTATGGCGTGCAACGGCGAGATTTGGCATGACAATGGCGTGCAATGGCGTACAATGGCATGAAAATGGTGTGCATTGGCATGCCAATGGCGTGCCAATGGCGGGTAATAACATGCCGATGGCGTGCCAATGGCGGGCAATGGCATGCCAATGGCGTGCAATCGCGTACAATGGCATGAAAATGGAGTGCATTGGCATGCCAATGGCGTGCCAATGGCGGGTAATAACATGCCGATGACGTGCCAATGGCGTGCAATGGCCTGCCAATGGCGTGCAATGACATGCCTATGGCGTGCATCGCAACGATATTCAACTTCCGGAACCCACCGTTATCGGGGGGGTGAAAGTTGGAAAAAATCGTATTTCCGGCGCTAGAGACATTCTCATTTATTTTATTTGCGCCGAATGTTCACAGTGCCTAAGGATAGCCAGAAAAAAATTGGCAACGATTTTAAACTTCCGGAACCCAACGTTATCGGGGGGTGAAAGTTGGAAAAGATCGTTTTTCCGGCGCTAGAGAAATTCTCATTTTGCATGCCAATGGCGTGCAATGGCATGCAATGGCGTGCAATGGCATGCAATGGCGTGCAATGGAGTGCAATGGCGTGCAATGGCATGCCAGCCAGCCAGCCAGCCAGCCAGCCAGCCAGCCAGCCAATCAGCCAGAGAATCAGCCATGAAGCCGAATCCACAAAGACCATCTTATCATCCACACGCATTTGTTAATAAACAAAGGTAAAAGCAATGCTGATGAACGTTTTGGGGGATTCGATGGGACATTCCTGATACGAAGGCACGGAGGTTTTCTCTGCTTTTACCTTACTTTCGGTCATTTTGCGTCAAGATCTATCACGACGCTCGGAGGACGATTATAGGCGCATTTGTTAACAAACAAAGATAAAAGCAATGATGATGAAGGTTTTGGGGGATTCGATGGGACATTCCTGATACGACGGCACGGAGGTTTCCTCTGCTTTTACCTTAACCGCCGTGCCGTCGTATTTGGTTGTTTTTTTTTTTATATGTATTTAATAAGTATGGTATTTGTATTGTTTGATGTATACGAAAAGAGTTCTGGCTCCTAGCTGTTGTCAAATAATTGTAAAAAAAATTTATCGGCATCTTAACTATACAAGTGTGATTTGCTGATGGATAGGCGTTAGTTCTAGGTACTTTCTGGGTAGAATGCTATGGTATTTGTATTGTTTGATGTATACGAAAAGAGTTCTGGCTCCTAGCTGTCGTCAAATAATTGTAAAAAAATTTTATCGGCATCTTAACTATACAAGTGTGATCTGCTGATGGATAGGCGTTAGTTCTAGGTACTTTCTGGGTAGAATGCTATGGTATTTGTATTGTTTGATGTATACGAAAAGAGTTCTGGGTCCTAGCTGTTGTCAAATGCATGGCATTGCATGGCATTGCATGGCATTGCATGGCATTGCATGCCATTGCACGCCATTGCAGGCCATTGCATGCCATTGCACGTCATTGCATGTCATTGCATGCCATTGCATGCCAATGGCGTGCAATGGCATACCAATGGCGTGCAATGGCATACCAATGGCGTGCAATGCCATGCAATGCCATGCAATGCCATGCAATGCCATGCAATGCCATGCAATGGCGTGCAATAGCATGCAATAATAAGCAATGGCGTGCAATGGCATGCAATGGCGTGCTAATGTCGTGCCAGCCAGCCAGTCAGCCATCCAGCTAGCCAGCTAGCCAGCCAGCCAGCCAGTCAGCCATCCAGCTAGCCAGCCAGGCAGCCAGCCAGCCAGCCAGCTGGCCAGCCAGCCAGCCAGCCAGCCAGCCAGCCAAACAGCCAGCCAGCCAGCCAGCCAGCCAGCCAGCCAATCAGCCAGCCAGCCAACCAGCCATGCCATTGCCAGCCAGCCAATGACATGCAATGGCATGCAATGGCATGCAATGGCATGCAATGACATGCAATGGCATGCAATAGCATGCAATGGCGTGCCAATGGCGTGCAATGGCGTGCAATGGCGTGCAATGGCGTGCAATGGCATGCAATGGCATGCAATGGCATGCAATGGCGTGCAATGGCATGCAATGGCGTGCAATGGAGTGCAATGGCGTGCAATGGCATGCAATGGCGTGCAATGGCGTGCAATGGAGTGCAATGGCGTGCAATGGCATGCCAGCCAGCCAGCCAGCCAGCCAGCCAGCCAATCAGCCAGAGAATCAGCCATGAAGCCGAATCCACAAAGACCATCTTATCATCCACACGCATTTGTTAATAAACAAAGGTAAAAGCAATGCTGATGAACGTTTTGGGGGATTCGATGGGACATTCCTGATACGAAGGCACGGAGGTTTTCTCTGCTTTTACCTTACTTTCGGTCATTTTGCGTCAAGATCTATCACGACGCTCGGAGGACGATTATAGGCGCATTTGTTAACAAATAAAGATAAAAGCAATGATGATGAAGGTTTTGGGGGATTCGATGGGACATTCCTGATACGACGGCACGGAGGTTTCCTCTGCTTTTACCTTAACCGCCGTGCCGTCGTATTTGGTTGTTTTTTTTTATATGTATTTAATAAGTATGGTATTTGTATTGTTTGATGTATACGAAAAGAGTTCTGGCTCCTAGCTGTTGTCAAATAATTCTAAAAAAATTTTATCGGCATCTTAACTATACAAGTGTGATCTGCTGATGGATAGGCGTTAGTTCTAGGTACTTTCTGGGTAGAATGCTATGGTATTTGTATTGTTTGATGTATACGAAAAGAGTTCTGGCTCCTAACTGTTGGCAAATAATTGTAAAAAAATTTTATCGGCATCTTAACTATACAAGTGTGATCTGCTGATGGATAGGCGTTAGTTCTAGGTACTTTCTGGGTAGAATTCTATGGTATTTGTATTGTTTGATGTATACGAAAAGAGTTCTGGCTCCTAGCTGTCGTCAAATAATTGTAAAAAAATTTTATCGGCATCTTAACTATACAAGTGTGATCTGCTGATGGATAGGCGTTAGTTCTAGGTACTTTCTGGGTAGAATGCTATGGTATTTGTATTGTTTGATACAGCCGGCCAGCCAGCCAGCCAGCCAGCCAGCCAGCCAGCCAGCCAGCCAGCCAGCCAGCCAATCAGCCAGCCAGCCAGCCAGCCAGCCAGCCAATCAGCCAGCCAGCCAACCAGCCATGCCATTGCCAGCCAGCCAATGACATGCAATGGCATGCAATGGCATGCAATGGCATGCAATGACATGCAATGGCATGCAATAGCATGCAATGGCATGCAATAGCATGCAATGGCGTGCAATGGAGTGCAATGGCGTGCAATGGCATGCAATGGCGTGC
This sequence comes from Ophion ventricosus, assembly GCA_963932345.1. Taxonomy (NCBI): domain Eukaryota; kingdom Metazoa; phylum Arthropoda; class Insecta; order Hymenoptera; family Ichneumonidae; genus Ophion; species Ophion ventricosus. The sequence goes on along the minus strand of CAWVQM010000011.1, from coordinate 56,219 downwards.
AATGGAGTGCAATGGCGTGCAATGGCATGCCAGCCAGCCAGCCAGCCAGCCAGCCAGCCAGCCAGCCAATCAGCCAGAGAATCAGCCATGAAGCCGAATCCACAAAGACCATCTTATCATCCACACGCATTTGTTAATAAACAAAGGTAAAAGCAATGCTGATGAACGTTTTGGGGGATTCGATGGGACATTCCTGATACGAAGGCACGGAGGTTTTCTCTGCTTTTACCTTACTTTCGGTCATTTTGCGTCAAGATCTATCACGACGCTCGGAGGACGATTATAGGCGCATTTGTTAACAAACAAAGATAAAAGCAATGATGATGAAGGTTTTGGGGGATTCGATGGGACATTCCTGATACGACGGCACGGAGGTTTCCTCTGCTTTTACCTTAACCGCCGTGCCGTCGTATTTGGTTGTTTTTTTTTTATATGTATTTAATAAGTATGGTATTTGTATTGTTTGATGTATACGAAAAGAGTTCTGGCTCCTAGCTGTTGTCAAATAATTGTAAAAAAATTTTATCGGCATCTTAACTATACAAGTGTGATCTGCTGATGGATAGGCGTTAGTTCTAGGTACTTTCTGGGTAGAATGCTATGGTATTTGTATTATTTGATGTGTTCGAAAAGAGTTCTGGCGCCTAGCTGTTGTCAAATAATTGTAAAAAAAATTTATCGGCATCTTAACTATGCAAGTGTGATCTGCTGATGGATAGGCGTTAGTTCTAGGTACTTTCTGGGTAGAATGCTATGGTATTTGTATTGTTTGATGTATACGAAAAGAGTTCTGGCTCCTAGCTGTCGTCAAATAATTGTAAAAAAAATTTATCGGCATCTTAACGATGCAAGTGTGATCTGCTGATGGATAGGCGTTAGTTCTAGGTACTTTCTGGGTAGAATGCTATGGTATTTGTATTATTTGATGTTGTCGAAAAGAGTCCTGGCTCCTAGCTGTTGTCAAATAATTGTAAAAAAATTTTATCGGCATCTTAACTATACAAGTGTGATCTGCCGATGGATAGGCGTTAGTTCTAGGTACTTTCTGGGTAGAATGCTATGGTATTTGTATTGTTTGATGTATACGAAAAGAGTTCTGGCTCCCAGCTGTTGTCAAATAATTGTAAAAAAAATTTATCGGCATCTTAACTATGCAAGTGTGATCTGCTGATGGATAGGCGTTAGTTCTAGGTACTTTCTGGGTAGAATGCTATGGTATTTGTATTGTTTGATGTATACGAAATGAGTTCTGGCTCCCAACAGTTGTCAAATAATTGTAAAAAAATTTTATCGGCATCTTAACTATGCAAGTGTGATCTGCTGATGGACAGGCGTTAGTTCTAGGTACTTTTTGGGTAGAATGCTATGGTATTTGTATTATTTGATGTGTTCGAAAAGAGTTCTGGCTCCTAGCTGTTGTCAAATAATTGTAAAAAAATTTTATCGGCATCGTAACTATACAAGTGTGATCTGCTGATGGATAGGCGTTAGTTCTAGGTACTTTCTGGGTAGAATGCTATGTTATTTGTATTGTTTGATGTATACGAAAAGAGTTCTGGCTCCTAGCTGTTGTCAAATAATTGTAAAAAAAATTTATCGGCATCTTAACTATGCAAGTGTGATCTGCTGATGGATAGGCGTTAGTTCTAGGTACTTTCTGGGTAGAATGCTATGGTATTTGTATTGTTTGATGTATACGAAAAGAGTTCTGGGTCCTAGCTGTTGTCAAATGCATGGCATTGCATGGCATTGCATGGCATTGTATGCCATTGCACGCCATTGCAGGACATTGCATGCCATTGCACGTCATAGCATGTCATTGCATGCCATTGCATGCCAATGGCGTGCAATGGCCTACCAATGGCGTGCAATGCCATGCAATGCCATGCAATGCCATGCAATGCCATGCAATGCCATGCAATGCCATGCAATGGCGTGCAATAGCATGCAAAGGCATGCAATAATAAGCAATGGCGTGCAATGGCATGCAATGGCGTGCTAATGTCGTGCCAGCCAGCCAGTCAGCCATCCAGCTAGCCAGCCAGCCAGCCAGCCAGCCAGCCAGCCAGCCAGCCAGCCGGCCAGCCAGCCAGCCAGCCAGCCAGCCAGCCAGCCAGCCAGCCAGCCAGCCAGCCAGCCAGCCAGCCAGCCAGCCAATCAGCCAGCCAGCCAACCAGCCATGCCATTGCCAGCCAGCCAATGACATGCAATGGCATGCAATGGCATGCAATGGCATGCAATGGCATGCAATGACATGCAATGGCATGCAATAGCGTGCAATGGCGTGCAATGGCATGCAATGGCGTGCAATGGCGTGCAATGGAGTGCAATGGCGTGCAATGGCATGCCAGCCAGCCAGCCAGCCAGCCAGCCAATCAGCCAGAGAATCAGCCATGAAGCCGAATTCACAAAGACCATCTTATCACCCACACGCATTTGTTAATAAACAAAGGTAAAAGCAATGCTGATGAACGTTTTGGGGGATTCGATGGGACATTCCTGATACGAAGGCACGGAGGTTTTCTCTGCTTTTACCTTACTTTCGGTCATTTTGCGTCAAGATCTATCACGACGCTCGGAGGACGATTATAGGCGCATTTGTTAACAAACAAAGATAAAAGCAATGATGATGAAGGTTTTGGGGGATTCGATGGGACATTCCTGATACGACGGCACGGAGGTTTCCTCTGCTTTTACCTTAACCGCCGTGCCGTCGTATTTGGTTGTTTTTTTTTTATATGTATTTAATAAGTATGGTATTTGTATTGTTTGATGTATACGAAAAGAGTTCTGGCTCCTAGCTGTTGTCAAGTAATTGTAAAAAAATTTTATCGGCATCTTAAATATACAAGTGTGATCTGCTGATGGATAGGCGTTAGTTCTAGGTACTTTCTGGGTAGAATGCTATGGTATTTGTATTGTTTGATGTATACGAAAAGAGTTCTGGCTCCTAACTGTTGGCAAATAATTGTAAAAAAATTTTATCGGCATCTTAACTATGCAAGTGTGATCTGCTGATGGATAAGCGTTAGTTCTAGGTACTTTTTGGGTAGAATGCTATGGTATTTGTATTATTTGATGTGTTCGAAAAGAGTTCTGGCGCCTAGCTGTTGTCAAATAATTGTAAAAAAAATTTATCGGCATCTTAACTATACAAGTGTGATCTGCTGATGGATAGGCGTTAGTTCTAGGTACTTTCTGGGTAGAATGCTATGGTATTTGTATTGTTTGATGTATACGAAAAGAGTTCTGGCTCCTAGCTGTCGTCAAATAATTGTAAACAAATTTTATCGGCATCTTAACTATACAAGTGTGATCTGCTGATGGATAGGCGTTAGTTCTAGGTACTTTCTGGGTAGAATGCTATGGTATTTGTATTGTTTGATGTATACGAAAAGAGTTCTGGGTCCTAGCTGTTGTCAAATGCATGGCATTGCATGGCATTGCATGGCATTGCATGCCATTGCACGGCATTGCAGGCCATTGCATGCCATTGCACGTCATTGCATGTCATTGCATGCCATTGCATGCCAATGGCGTGCAATGGCATACCAATGGCGTGCAATGCCATGCAATGCCATGCAATGCCATGCAATGCCATGCAATGCCATGCAATGCCATGCAATGCCATGCAATGCCATGCAATGGCGTGCAATAGCATGCAAAGGCATGCAATGTCATGCAATAATAAGCAATGGCGTGCAATGGCATGCAATGGCGTGCTAATGTCGTGCCAGCCAGCCAGTCAGCCATCCAGCTAGCCAGCCAGCCAGCCAGCCAGCCAGCCAGCCAGCCGGCCAGCCAGCCAGCCAGCCAGCCAGCCAGCCAGCCAGCCACCCAATCAGCCAGCCAGCCAGCCAGCCAGCCAGCCAGCCAATCAGCCAGCCAGCCAACCAGCCATGCCATTGCCAGCCAGCCAATGACATGCAATGGCATGCAATGGCATGCAATGACATGCAATGGCATGCAATAGCATGCAATGGCGTGCCAATGGCGTGCAATGGCGTGCAATGGCATGCAATGGCGTGCAATGGCATGCAAAGGCATGCAATGGCATGCAATAATAAGCAATGGCGTGCAATGGCATGCAATGGCGTGCTAATGTCGTGCCAGCCAGCCAGTCAGCCATCCAGCTAGCCAGCCAGCCAGCCAGCCAGCCAGCCAGCCACCCAGCCAGCCGGCCAGCCAGCCAGCCAGCCAGCCAGCCAGCCAGCCAGCCAGCCAGCCAATCAGCCAGCCAACCAGCCAGCCAGCCAGCCAGCCAATCAGCCAGCCAGCCAACCAGCCATGCCATTGCCAGCCAGCCAATGACATGCAATGGCATGCAATGGCATGCAATGACATGCAATGGCATGCAATAGCGTGCAATGGCGTGCAATGGCATGCAATGGCGTGCAATGGCGTGCAATGGAGTGCAATGGCGTGCAATGGCATGCCAGCCAGCCAGCCAGCCAGCCAGCCAATCAGCCAGAGAATCAGCCATGAAGCCGAATCCACAAAGACCATCTTATCATCCACACGCATTTGTTAATAAACAAAGGTAAAAGCAATGCTGATGAACGTTTTGGGGGATTCGATGGGACATTCCTGATACGAAGGCACGGAGGTTTTCTCTGCTTTTACCTTACTTTCGGTCATTTTGCGTCAAGATCTATCACGACGCTCGGAGGACGATTATAGGCGCATTTGTTAACAAACAAAGATAAAAGCAATGATGATGAAGGTTTTGGGGGATTCGATGGGACATTCCTGATACGACGGCACGGAGGTTTCCTCTGCTTTTACCTTAACCGCCGTGCCGTCGTATTTGGTTGTTTTTTTTTTATATGTATTTAATAAGTATGGTATTTGTATTGTTTGATGTATACGAAAAGAGTTCTGGCTCCTAGCTGTCGTCAAATAATTGTAAAAAAATTTTATCGGCATCTTAACTATACAAGTGAGATCTGCTGATGGATAGGCGTTAGTTCTAGGTACTTTCTGGGTAGAATGCTATGGTATTTGTATTGTTTGATGTATACGAAAAGAGTTCTGGGTCCTAGCTGTTGTCAAATGCATGGCATTGCATGGCATTGCATGGCATTGCATGGCATTGCATGGCATTGCATGCCATTGCACGCCATTGCAGGCCATTGCATGCCATTGCACGTCATTGCATGTCATTGCATGCCATTGCATGCCAATGGCGTGCAATGGCATACCAATGGCGTGCAATGCCATGCAATGCCATGCAATGCCATGCAATGCCATGCAATGCCATGCAATGGCGTGCAATAGCATGCAAAGGCATGCAATGGCATGCAATAATAAGCAATGGCGTGCAATGGAATGCAATGGCGTGCTAATGTCGTGCCAGCCAGCCAGTCAGCCATCCAGCTAGCCAGCCAGCCAGCCAGCCAGCCAGCCAGCCAGCCGGCCAGCCAGCCAGCCAGCCAGCCAGCCAGCCAGCCAGCCAGCCAGCCAATCAGCCAGCCAGCCAGCCAGCCAGCCAGCCAGCCAATCAGCCAGCCAGCCAACCAGCCATGCCATTGCCAGCCAGCCAATGACATGCAATGGCATGCAATGGCATGCAATGACATGCAATGACATGCAATGGCATGCAATAGCATGCAATGGCGTGCAATGGCGTGCAATGGCGTGCAATGGCATGCAATGGCATGCAATGGCGTGCAATGGAATGCAATGGCGTGCAATGGAGTGCAATGGCGTGCAATGGCATGCAATGGCGTGCAATGGCGTGCAATGGAGTGCAATGGCGTGCAATGGCATGCCAGCCAGCCAGCCAGCCAGCCAGCCAGCCAGCCAATCAGCCAGAGAATCAGCCATGAAGCCGAATCCACAAAGACCATCTTATCATCCACACGCATTTGTTAATAAACAAAGGTAAAAGCAATGCTGATGAACGTTTTGGGGGATTCGATGGGACATTCCTGATACGAAGGCACGGAGGTTTTCTCTGCTTTTACCTTACTTTCGGTCATTTTGCGTCAAGATCTATCACGACGCTCGGAGGACGATTATAGGCGCATTTGTTAACAAACAAAGATAAAAGCAATGATGATGAAGGTTTTGGGGGATTCGATGGGACATTCCTGATACGACGGCACGGAGGTTTCCTCTGCTTTTACCTTAACCGCCGTGCCGTCGTATTTGGTTGTTTTTTTTTATATGTATTTAATAAGTATGGTATTTGTATTGTTTGATGTATACGAAAAGAGTTCTGGCTCCTAGCTGTTGTCAAATAATTGTAAAAAAATTTTATCGGCATCTTAACTATACAAGTGTGATCTGCTGATGGATAGGCGTTAGTTCTAGGTACTTTCTGGGTAGAATGCTATGGTATTTGTATTGTTTGATGTATACGAAAAGATTTCTGGCTCCTAACTGTTGGCAAATAATTGTAAAAAAATTTTATCGGCATCTTATCTATGCAAGTGTGATCTGCTGATGGATAAGCGTTAGTTCTAGGTACTTTTTGGGTAGAATGCTATGGTATTTGTATTATTTGATGTGTTCGAAAAGAGTTCTGGCGCCTAGCTGTTGTCAAATAATTGTAAAAAAAATTTATCGGCATCTTAACTATACAAGTGTGATCTGCTGATGGATAGGCGTTAGTTCTAGGTACTTTCTGGGTAGAATGCTATGGTATTTGTATTGTTTGATGTATACGAAAAGAGTTCTGGGTCCTAGCTGTTGTCAAATAATTGTAAAAAAAATTTATCGGCATCTTAACTATGCAAGGGTGATCTGCTGATGGATAGGCGTTAGTTCTAGGTACTTTTTGGGTAGAATGCTATGGTATTTGTATTATTTGATGTGTTCGATAAGAGTTCTGGCTCCTAGCTGTTGTCAAATAATTGTAAAAAAAATTTATCGGCATCTTAACTATACAAGTGTGATCTGCTGATGGATAGGCGTTAGTTCTAGGTACTTTCTGGGTAGAATGCTATAGTATTTGTATTGTTTGATGTATACGAAAAGAGTTCTGGCTCCTAGCTGTCGTCAAATAATTGTAAAAAAATTTTATCGGCATCTTAACTATACAACTGTGATCTGCTGATGGATAGGCGTTAGTTCTAGGTACTTTCTGGGTAGAATGCTATGGTATTTGTATTGTTTGATGTATACGAAAAGAGTTCTGGGTCCTAGCTGTTGTCAAATGCATGGCATTGCATGGCATTGCATGGCATTGCATGGCATTGCATGGCATTGCATGGCATTGCATGCCATTGCACGCCATTGCAGGCCATTGCATGCCATTGCATGCCAATGGCGTGCAATGGCATACCAATGGCGTGCAATGCCATGCAATGCCATGCAATGCCATGCAATGCCATGCAATGCCATGCAATGACATGCAATGGCATGCAATAGCGTGCAATGGCGTGCAATGGCATGCAATGGCGTGCAATGGAGTGCAATGGCGTGCAATGGCATGCCAGCCAGCCAGCCAGCCAGCCAGCCAATCAGCCAGAGAATCAGCCATGAAGCCGAATCCACAAAGACCATCTTATCATCCACACGCATTGGTTAATAAACAAAGGTAAAAGCAATGCTGATGAACGTTTTGGGGGATTCGATGGGACATTCCTGATACGAAGGCACGGAGGTTTTCTCTGCTTTTACCTTACTTTCGGTCATTTTGCGTCAAGATCTATCACGACGCTCGGAGGACGATTATAGGCGCATTTGTTAACAAACAAAGATAAAAGCAATGATGATGAAGGTTTTGGGGGATTCGATGGGACATTCCTGATACGACGGCACGGAGGTTTCCTCTGCTTTTACCTTAACCGCCGTGCCGTCGTATTTGGTTGTTTTTTTTTTATATGTATTTAATAAGTATGGTATTTGTATTGTTTGATGTATACGAAAAGAGTTCTGGCTCCTAGCTGTTGTCAAATAATTGTAAAAAAATTTTATCGTCATCTTAACTATACAAGTGTGATCTGCTGATGGATAGGCGTTAGTTCTAGGTACTTTCTGGGTAGAATGCTATGGTATTTGTATTGTTTGATGTATACGAAAAGAGTTCTGGCTCCTAACTGTTGGCAAATAATTGTAAAAAAATTTTATCGGCATCTTAACTATGCAAGTGTGATCTGCTGATGGATAAGCGTTAGTTCTAGGTACTTTTTGGGTAGAATGCTATGGTATTTGTATTATTTGATGTGTTCGAAAAGAGTTCTGGCGCCTAGCTGTTGTCAAATAATTGTAAAAAAAATTTATCGGCATCTTAACTATACAAGTGTGATCTGCTGATGGATAGGCGTTAGTTCTAGGTACTTTCTGGGTAGAATGCTATGGTATTTGTATTGTTTGATGTATACGAAAAGAGTTCTGGCTCCTAGCTGTCGTCAAATAATTGTAAAAAAATTTTATCGGCATCTTAACTATACAAGTGTGATCTGCTGATGGATAGGCGTTAGTTCTAGGTACTTTCTGGGTAGAATGCTATGGTATTTGTATTGTTTGATGTATACGAAAAGAGTTCTGGGTCCTAGCTGTTGTCAAATGCATGGCATTGCATGGCATTGCATGGCATTGCATGGCATTGCATGGCATTGCATGCCATTGCATGCCATTGCAGGCCATTGCATGCCATTGCACGTCATTGCATGTCATTGCATGCCATTGCATGCCAATGGCGTGCAATGGCATACCAATGGCGTGCAATGCCATGCAATGCCATGCAATGCCATGCAATGCCATGCAATGACATGCAATGGCATGCAATAGCGTGCAATGGCGTGCAATGGCATGCAATGGCGTGCAATGGCGTGCAATGGAGTGCAATGGCGTGCAATGGCATGCCAGCCAGCCAGCCAGCCAATCAGCCAGAGAATCAGCCATGAAGCCGAATCCACAAAGACCATCTTATCATCCACACGCATTTGTTAATAAACAAAGGTAAAAGCAATGCTGATGAACGTTTTGGGGGATTCGATGGGACATTCCTGATACGAAGGCACGGAGGTTTTCTCTGCTTTTACCTTACTTTCGGTCATTTTGCGTCAAGATCTATCACGACGCTCGGAGGACGATTATAGGCGCATTTGTTAACAAACAAAGATAAAAGCAATGATGATGAAGGTTTTGGGGGATTCGATGGGACATTCCTGATACGACGGCACGGAGGTTTCCTCTGCTTTTACCTTAACCGCCGTGCCGTCGTATTTGGTTGTTTTTTTTTTATATGTATTTAATAAGTATGGTATTTGTATTGTTTGATGTATACGAAAAGAGTTCTGGCTCCTAGCTGTTGTCAAATAATTGTAAAAAAAATTTATCGGCATCTTAACTATACAAGTGTGATCTGCTGATGGATAGGCGTTAGTTCTAGGTACTTTCTGGGTAGAATGCTATGGTATTTGTATTGTTTGATGTATACGAAAAGAGTTCTGGCTCCTAGCTGTCGTCAAATAATTGTAAAAAAATTTTATCGGCATCTTAACTATACAAGTGTGATCTGCTGATGGATAGGCGTTAGTTCTAGGTACTTTCTGGGTAGAATGCTATGGTATTTGTATTGTTTGATGTATACGAAAAGAGTTCTGGGTCCTAGCTGTTGTCAAATGCATGGCATTGCATGGCATTGCATGGCATTGCATGGCATTGCATGCCATTGCACGCCATTGCAGGCCATTGCATGCCATTGCACGTCATTGCATGTCATTGCATGCCATTGCATGCCAATGGCGTGCAATGGCATACCAATGGCGTGCAATGGCATACCAATGGCGTGCAATGGCATACCAATGGCGTGCAATGCCATGCAATGCCATGCAATGCCATGCAATGCCATGCAATGCCATGCAATGCCATGCAATGGCGTGCAATAGCATGCAATAATAAGCAATGGCGTGCAATGGCATGCAATGGCGTGCTAATGTCGTGCCAGCCAGCCAGTCAGCCATCCAGCTAGCCAGCCAGCCAGCCAGCCAGCCAGTCAGCCATCCAGCTAGCCAGCCAGCCAGCCAGCCAGCCAGCCAGCCAGCCAGCTGGCCAGCCAGCCAGCCAGCCAGCCAGCCAGCCAGCCAAACAGCCAGCCAGCCAGCCAGCCAGCCAGCCAGCCAATCAGCCAGCCAGCCAACCAGCCATGCCATTGCCAGCCAGCCAATGACATGCAATGGCATGCAATGGCATGCAATGGCATGCAATGACATGCAATGGCATGCAATAGCATGCAATGGCGTGCCAATGGCGTGCAATGGCGTGCAATGGCGTGCAATGGCATGCAATGGCATGCAATGGCATGCAATGGCGTGCAATGGCATGCAATGGCGTGCAATGGAGTGCAATGGCGTGCAATGGCATGCAATGGCGTGCAATGGCGTGCAATGGAGTGCAATGGCGTGCAATGGCATGCCAGCCAGCCAGCCAGCCAGCCAGCCAGCCAGCCAGCCAATCAGCCAGAGAATCAGCCATGAAGCCGAATCCACAAAGACCATCTTATCATCCACACGCATTTGTTAATAAACAAAGGTAAAAGCAATGCTGATGAACGTTTTGGGGGATTCGATGGGACATTCCTGATACGAAGGCACGGAGGTTTTCTCTGCTTTTACCTTACTTTCGGTCATTTTGCGTCAAGATCTATCACGACGCTCGGAGGACGATTATAGGCGCATTTGTTAACAAACAAAGATAAAAGCAATGATGATGAAGGTTTTGGGGGATTCGATGGGACATTCCTGATACGACGGCACGGAGGTTTCCTCTGCTTTTACCTTAACCGCCGTACCGTCGTATTTGGTTGTTTTTTTTTATATGTATTTAATAAGTATGGTATTTGTATTGTTTGATGTATACGAAAAGAGTTCTGGCTCCTAGCTGTTGTCAAATAATTGTAAAAAAATTTTATCGGCATCTTAACTATACAAGTGTGATCTGCTGATGGATAGGCGTTAGTTCTAGGTACTTTCTGGGTAGAATGCTATGGTATTTGTATTGTTTGATGGATACGAAAAGAGTTCTGGCTCCTAACTGTTGGCAAATAATTGTAAAAAAATTTTATCGGCATCTTAACTATGCAAGTGTGATCTGCTGATGGATAAGCGTTAGTTCTAGGTACTTTTTGGGTAGAATGCTATGGTATTTGTATTATTTGATGTGTTCGAAAAGAGTTCTGGCGCCTAGCTGTTGTCAAATAATTGTAAAAAAAATTTATCGGCATCTTAACTATACAAGTGTGATCTGCTGATGGATAGGCGTTAGTTCTAGGTACTTTCTGGGTAGAATGCTATGGTATTTGTATTGTTTGATGTATACGAAAAGAGTTCTGGCTCCTAGCTGTCGTCAAATAATTGTAAAAAAATTTTATCGGCATCTTAACTATACAAGTGTGATCTGCTGATGGATAGGCGTTAGTTCTAGGTACTTTCTGGGTAGAATGCTATGGTATTTGTATTGTTTGATGTATACGAAAAGAGTTCTGGGTCCTAGCTGTTGTCAAATGCATGGCATTGCATGGCATTGCATGGCATTGCATGGCATTGCATGGCATTGCATGCCATTGCATGCCATTGCAGGCCATTGCATGCCATTGCATGCCAATGGCGTGCAATGGCATACCAATGGCGTGCAATGCCATGCAATGCCATGCAATGCCATGCAATGCCATGCAATGACATGCAATGGCATGCAATAGCGTGCAATGGCGTGCAATGGCATGCAATGGCGTGCAATGGAGTGCAATGGCGTGCAATGGCATGCCAGCCAGCCAGCCAGCCAGCCAGCCAATCAGCCAGAGAATCAGCCATGAAGCCGAATCCACAAAGACCATCTTATCATCCACACGCATTTGTTAATAAACAAAGGTAAAAGCAATGCTGATGAACGTTTTGGGGGATTCGATGGGACATTCCTGATACGAAGGCACGGAGGTTTTCTCTGCTTTTACCTTACTTTCGGTCACTTTGCGTCAAGATCTATCACGACGCTCGGAGGACGATTATAGGCGCATTTGTTAACAAACAAAGATAAAAGCAATGATGATGAAGGTTTTGGGGGATTCGATGGGACATTCCTGATACGACGGCACGGAGGTTTCCTCTGCTTTTACCTTAACCGCCGTGCCGTCGTATTTGGTTGTTTTTTTTTTATATGTATTTAATAAGTATGGTATTTGTATTGTTTGATGTATACGAAAAGAGTTCTGGCGCCTAGCTGTTGTCAAATAATTGTAAAAAAAATTTATCGGCATCTTAACTATACAAGTGTGATCTGCTGATGGATAGGCGTTAGTTCTAGGTACTTTCTGGGTAGAATGCTATGGTATTTGTATTGTTTGATGTATACGAAAAGAGTTCTGGCTCCTAGCTGTCGTCAAATAATTGTAAAAAAATTTTATCGGCATCTTAACTATACAAGTGTGATCTGCTGATGGATAGGCGTTAGTTCTAGGTACTTTCTGGGTAGAATGCTATGGTATTTGTATTGTTTGATGTATACGAAAAGAGTTCTGGGTCCTAGCTGTTGTCAAATGCATGGCATTGCATGGCATTGCATGGCATTGCATGGCATTGCATGCCATTGCACGCCATTGCAGGCCATTGCATGCCATTGCATGCCAATGGCGTGCAATGGCATACCAATGGCGTGCAATGCCATGCAATGCCATGCAATGCCATGCAATGCCATGCAATGACGTGCAATGGCGTGCAATGGCATGCAATGGCGTGCAATGGAGTGCAATGGCGTGCAATGGCATGCCAGCCAGCCAGCCAGCCAGCCAGCCAATTAGCCAGAGAATCAGCCATGAAGCCGAATCCACAAAGACCATCTTATCATCCACACGCATTTGTTAATAAACAAAGGTAAAAGCAATGCTGATGAACGTTTTGGGGGATTCGATGGGACATTCCTGATACGAAGGCACGGAGGTTTTCTCTGCTTTTACCTTACTTTCGGTCATTTTGCGTCAAGATCTATCACGACGCTCGGAGGACGATTATAGGCGCATTTGTTAACAAACAAAGATAAAAGCAATGATGATGAAGGTTTTGGGGGATTCGATGGGACATTCCTGATACGACGGCACGGAGGTTTCCTCTGCTTTTACCTTAACCGCCGTGCCGTCGTATTTGGTTGTTTTTTTTTATATGTATTTAATAAGTATGGTATTTGTATTGTTTGATGTATACGAAAAGAGTTCTGGCTCCTAGCTGTTGTCAAATAATTGTAAAAAAATTTTATCGGCATCTTAACTATACAAGTGTGATCTGCTGATGGATAGGCGTTAGTTCTAGGTACTTTCTGGGTAGAATGCTATGGTATTTGTATTGTTTGATGTATACGAAAAGAGTTCTGGCTCCTAACTGTTGGCAAATAATTGTAAAAAAATTTTATCGGCATCTTAACTATGCAAGTGTGATCTGCTGATGGATAAGCGTTAGTTCTAGGTACTTTTTGGGTAGAATGCTATGGTATTTGTATTATTTGATGTGTTCGAAAAGAGTTCTGGCGCCTAGCTGTTGTCAAATAATTGTAAAAAAAATTTATCGGCATCTTAACTATACAAGTGTGATCTGCTGATGGATAGGCGTTAGTTCTAGGTACTTTCTGGGTAGAATGCTATGGTATTTGTATTATTTGATGTATACGAAAAGAGTTCTGGCTCCTAGCTGTCGTCAAATAATTGTAAAAAAATTTTATCGGCATCTTAACTATACAAGTGTGATCTGCTGATGGATAGGCGTTAGTTCTAGGTACTTTCTGGGTAGAATGCTATGGTATTTGTATTGTTTGATGTATACGAAAAGAGTTCTGGGTCCTAGCTGTTGTCAAATGCATGGCATTGCATGGCATTGCATGGCATTGCATGGCATTGCATGCCATTGCACGCCATTGCAGGCCATTGCATGCCATTGCATGCCAATGGCGTGCAATGGCATACCAATGGCGTGCAATGCCATGCAATGCCATGCAATGCCATGCAATGCCATGCAATGCCATGCAATGCCATGCAATGACATGCAATGGCATGCAATAGCGTGCAATGGCGTGCAATGGCATGCAATGGCGTGCAATGGCGTGCAATGGAGTGCAATGGCGTGCAATGGCATGCCAGCCAGCCAGCCAGCCAGCCAGCCAATCAGCCAGAGAATCAGCCATGAAGCCGAATCCACAAAGACCATCTTATCATCCACACGCATTTGTTAATAAACAAAGGTAAAAGCAATGCTGATGAACGTTTTGGGGGATTCGATGGGACATTCCTGATGCGAAGGCACGGAGGTTTTCTCTGCTTTTACCTTACTTTCGGTCATTTTGCGTCAAGATCTATCACGACGCTCGGAGGACGATTATAGGCGCATTTGTTAACAAACAAAGATAAAAGCAATGATGATGAAGGTTTTGGGGGATTCGATGGGACATTCCTGATACGACGGCACGGAGGTTTCCTCTGCTTTTACCTTAACCGCCGTGCCGTCGTATTTGGTTGTTTTTTTTTTATATGTATTTAATAAGTATGGTATTTGTATTGTTTGATGTATACGAAAAGAGTTCTGGCTCCTAGCTGTTGTCAAATAATTGTAAAAAAATTTTATCGGCATCTTAACTATACAAGTGTGATCTGCTGATGGATAGGCGTTAGTTCTAGGTACTTTCTGGGTAGAATGCTATGGTATTTGTATTGTTTGATGTATACGAAAAGAGTTCTGGCTCCTAACTGTTGGCAAATAATTGTAAAAAAATTTTATCGGCATCTTAACTATGCAAGTGTGATCTGCTGATGGATAAGCGTTAGTTCTAGGTACTTTTTGGGTAGAATGCTATGGTATTTGTATTATTTGATGTGTTCGAAAAGAGTTCTGGCGCCTAGCTGTTGTCAAATAATTGTAAAAAAAATTTATCGGCATCTTAACTATACAAGTGTGATCTGCTGATGGATAGGCGTTAGTTCTAGGTACTTTCTGGGTAGAATGCTATGGTATTTGTATTGTTTGATGTATACGAAAAGAGTTCTGGGTCCTAGCTGTTGTCAAATGCATGGCATTGCATGGCATTGCATGGCATTGCATGGCATTGCATGCCATTGCACGCCATTGCAGGCCATTGCATGCCATTGCACGTCATTGCATGTCATTGCATGCCATTGCATGCCAATGGCGTGCAATGGCATACCAATGGCGTGCAATGCCATGCAATGCCATGCAATGCCATGCAATGCCATGCAATGCCATGCAATGGCGTGCAATAGCATGCAAAGGCATGCAATGGCATGCAATAATAAGCAATGGTGTGCAATGGCATGCAATGGCGTGCTAATGTCGTGCCAGCCAGCCAGTCAGCCATCCAGCTAGCCAGCCAGCCAGCCAGCCAGCCAGCCAGCCAGCCAGCCGGCCAGCCAGCCAGCCAGCCAGCCAGCCAGCCAGCCAGCCAGCCAGCCAGCCAGCCAGCCAGCCAATCAGCCAGCCAGCCAGCCAGCCAGCCAGCCAGCCAGCCAATCAGCCAGCCAGCCAACCAGCCATGCCATTGCCAGCCAGCCAATGACATGCAATGGCATGCAATGGCATGCAATGACATGCAATGGCATGCAATAGCATGCAATGGCATGCAATAGCATGCAATGGCGTGCAATGGAGTGCAATGGCGTGCAATGGCATGCAATGGCGTGCAATGGAGTGCAATGGCGTGCAATGGCATGCCAGCCAGCCAGCCAGCCAGCCAGCCAGCCAGCCAGCCAATCAGCCAGAGAATCAGCCATGAAGCCGAATCCACAAAGACCATCTTATCATCCACACGCATTTGTTAATAAACAAAGGTAAAAGCAATGCTGATGAACGTTTTGGGGGATTCGATGGGACATTCCTGATACGAAGGCACGGAGGTTTTCTCTGCTTTTACCTTACTTTCGGTCATTTTGCGTCAAGATCTATCACGACGCTCGGAGGACGATTATAGGCGCATTTGTTAACAAACAAAGATAAAAGCAATGATGATGAAGGTTTTGGGGGATTCGATGGGACATTCCTGATACGACGGCACGGAGGTTTCCTCTGCTTTTACCTTAACCGCCGTGCCGTCGTATTTGGTTGTTTTTTTTTATATGTATTTAATAAGTATGGTATTTGTATTGTTTGATGTATACGAAAAGAGTTCTGGCTCCTAGCTGTTGTCAAATAATTGTAAAAAAATTTTATCGGCATCTTAACTATACAAGTGTGATCTGCTGATGGATAGGCGTTAGTTCTAGGTACTTTCTGGGTAGAATGCTATGGTATTTGTATTGTTTGATGTATACGAAAAGAGTTCTGGCTCCTAACTGTTGGCAAATAATTGTAAAAAAATTTTATCGGCATCTTAACTATGCAAGTGTGATCTGCTGATGGATAAGCGTTAGTTCTAGGTACTTTTTGGGTAGAATGCTATGGTATTTGTATTATTTGATGTGTTCGAAAAGAGTTCTGGCGCCTAGCTGTTGTCAAATAATTGTAAAAAAAATTTATCGGCATCTTAACTATGCAAGTGTGATCTGCTGATGGATAGGCGTTAGTTCTAGGTACTTTCTGGGTAGAATGCTATGGTATTTGTATTATTTGATGTTGTCGAAAAGAGTCCTGGCTCCTAGCAGTTGTCAAATAATTGTAAAAAAATTTTATCGGCATCTTAACTATACAAGTGTGATCTGCCGATGGATAGGCGTTAGTTCTAGGTACTTTCTGGGTAGAATGCTATGGTATTTGTATTGTTTGATGTATACGAAAAGAGTTCTGGCTCCCAGCTGTTGTCAAATAATTGTAAAAAAAATTTATCGGCATCTTAACTATGCAAGTGTGATCTGCTGATGGATAGGCGTTAGTTCTAGGTACTTTCTGGGTAGAATGCTATGGTATTTGTATTGTTTGATGTATACGAAATGAGTTCTGGCTCCTAACTGTTGTCAAATAATTGTAAAAAAATTTTATCGGCATCTTAACTATGCAAGTGTGATCTGCTGATGGACAGGGGTTAGTTCTAGGTACTTTTTGGGTAGAATGCTATGGTATTTGTATTATTTGATGTGTTCGAAAAGAGTTCTGGCTCCTAGCTGTTGTCAAATAATTGTAAAAAAAATTTATCGGCATCTTAACTATGCAAGTGTGATCTGCTGATGGATAGGCGTTAGTTCTAGGTACTTTCTGGGTAGAATGCTATGGTATTTGTATTGTTTGATGTATACGAAAAGAGTTCTGGGTCCTAGCTGTTGTCAAATGCATGGCATTGCATGGCATTGCATGGCATTGCATGGCATTGTATGCCATTGCACGCCATTGCAGGACATTGCATGCCATTGCACGTCATAGCATGTCATTGCATGCCATTGCATGCCAATGGCGTGCAATGGCATACCAATGGCGTGCAATGCCATGCAATGCCATGCAATGCCATGCAATGCCATGCAATGCCATGTAATGGCGTGCAATAGCATGCAAAAGCATGCAATGGCATGCAATAATAAGCAATGGCGTGCAATGGCATGCAATGGCGTGCTAATGTCGTGCCAGCCAGCCAGTCAGCCATCCCGCTAGCCAGCCAGCCAGCCAGCCAGCCAGCCAGCCAGCCAGCCAGCCAGCCGGCCAGCCAGCCAGCCAGCCAGCCAGCCAGCCAGCCAGCCAATCAGCCAGCCAGCCAGCCAGCCAGCCAGCCAGCCAATCAGCCAGCCAGCCAACCAGCCATGCCATTGCCAGCCAGCCAATGACATGCAATGGCATGCAATGGCATGCAATGGCATGCAATGACATGCAATGGCATGCAATAGCGTGCAATGGCGTGCAATGGCATGCAATGGCGTGCAATGGCGTGCAATGGAGTGCAATGGCGTGCAATGGCATGCCAGCCAGCCAGCCAGCCAGCCAGCCAATCAGCCAGAGAATCAGCCATGAAGCCGAATTCACAAAGACCATCTTATCATCCACACGCATTTGTTAATAAACAAAGGTAAAAGCAATGCTGATGAACGTTTTGGGGGATTCGATGGGACATTCCTGATACGAAGGCACGGAGGTTTTCTCTGCTTTTACCTTACTTTCGGTCATTTTGCGTCAAGATCTATCACGACGCTCGGAGGACGATTATAGGCGCATTTGTTAACAAACAAAGATAAAAGCAATGATGATGAAGGTTTTGGGGGATTCGATGGGACATTCCTGATACGACGGCACGGAGGTTTCCTCTGCTTTTACCTTAACCGCCGTGCCGTCGTATTTGGTTGTTTTTTTTTTATATGTATTTAATAAGTATGGTATTTGTATTGTTTGATGTATACGAAAAGAGTTCTGGCTCCTAGCTGTTGTCAAGTAATTGTAACAAAATTTTATCGGCATCTTAACTATACAAGTGTGATCTGCTGATGGATAGGCGTTAGTTCTAGGTACTTTCTGGGTAGAATGCTATGGTATTTGTATTGTTTGATGTATACGAAAAGAGTTCTGGCTCCTAACTGTTGGCAAATAATTGTAAAAAAATTTTATCGGCATCTTAACTATGCAAGTGTGATCTGCTGATGGATAAGCGTTAGTTCTAGGTACTTTTTGGGTAGAATGCTATGGTATTTGTATTATTTGATGTGTTCGAAAAGAGTTCTGGCGCCTAGCTGTTGTCAAATAATTGTAAAAAAAATTTATCGGCATCTTAACTATACAAGTGTGATCTGCTGATGGATAGGCGTTAGTTCTAGGTACTTTCTGGGTAGAATGCTATGGTATTTGTATTGTTTGATGTATACGAAAAGAGTTCTGGCTCCTAGCTGTCGTCAAATAATTGTAAAAAAATTTTATCGGCATCTTAACTATACAAGTGTGATCTGCTGATGGATAGGCGTTAGTTCTAGGTACTTTCTGGGTAGAATGCTATGGTATTTGTATTGTTTGATGTATACGAAAAGAGTTCTGGGTCCTAGCTGTTGTCAAATGCATGGCATTGCATGGCATTGCATGGCATTGCATGGCATTGCATGGCATTGCATGCCATTGCACGCCATTGCAGGCCATTGCATGCCATTGCATGCCAATGGCGTGCAATGGCATACCAATGGCGTGCAATGCCATGCAATGCCATGCAATGCCATGCAATGCCATGCAATGACATGCAATGGCATGCAATAGCGTGCAATGGCGTGCAATGGCATGCAATGGCGTGCAATGGCGTGCAATGGAGTGCAATGGCGTGCAATGGCATGCCAGCCAGCCAGCCAGCCAGCCAGCTAATCAGCCAGAGAATCAGCCATGAAGCCGAATCCACAAAGACCATCTTATCATCCACACGCATTTGTTAATAAACAAAGGTAAAAGCAATGCTGATGAACGCTTTGGGGGATTCGATGGGACATTCCTGATACGAAGGCACGGAGGTTTTCTCTGCTTTTACCTTACTTTCGGTCATTTTGCGTCAAGATCTATCACGACGCTCGGAGGACGATTATAGGCGCATTTGTTAACAAACAAAGATAAAAGCAATGATGATGAAGGTTTTGGGGGATTCGATGGGACATTCCTGATACGACGGCACGGAGGTTTCCTCTGCTTTTACCTTAACCGCCGTGCCGTCGTATTTGGTTGTTTTTTTTTTATATGTATTTAATAAGTATGGTATTTGTATTGTTTGATGTATACGAAAAGAGTTCTGGCTCCTAGCTGTTGTCAAATAATTGTAAAAAAATTTTATCGGCATCTTAACTATACAAGTGTGATCTGCTGATGGATAGGCGTTAGTTCTAGGTACTTTCTGGGTAGAATGCTATGGTATTTGTATTGTTTGATGTATACGAAAAGAGTTCTGGCTCCTAACTGTTGGCAAATAATTGTAAAAAAATTTTATCGGCATCTTAACTATGCAAGTGTGATCTGCTGATGGATAAGCGTTAGTTCTAGGTACTTTTTGGGTAGAATGCTATGGTATTTGTATTATTTGATGTGTTCGAAAAGAGTTCTGGCGCCTAGCTGTTGTCAAATAATTGTAAAAAAAATTTATCGGCATCTTAACTATACAAGTGTGATCTGCTGATGGATAGGCGTTAGTTCTAGGTACTTTCTGGGTAGAATGCTATGGTATTTGTATTGTTTGATGTATACGAAAAGAGTTCTGGGTCCTAGCTGTTGTCAAATGCATGGCATTGCATGGCATTGCATGGCATTGCATGGCATTGCATGCCATTGCACGCCATTGCAGGCCATTGCATGCCATTGCACGTCATTGCATGTCATTGCATGCCATTGCATGCCAATGGCGTGCAATGGCATACCAATGGCGTGCAATGCCATGCAATGCCATGCAATGCCATGCAATGCCATGCAATGCCATGCAATGCCATGCAATGCCATGCAATGGCGTGCAATAGCATGCAAAGGCATGCAATGGCATGCAATAATAAGCAATGGCGTGCAATGGCATGCAATGGCGTGCTAATGTCGTGCCAGCCAGCCAGTCAGCCATCCAGCTAGCCAGCCAGCCAGCCAGCCAGCCAGCCAGCCAGCCAGCCGGCCAGCCAGCCAGCCAGCCAGCCAGCCAGCCAGCCAGCCAGCCAGCCAGCCAGCCAATCAGCCAGCCAGCCAGCCAGCCAGCCAGCCAATCAGCCAGCCAGCCAACCAGCCATGCCATTGCCAGCCAGCCAATGACATGCAATGGCATGCAATGGCATGCAATGGCATGCAATGACATGCAATGGCATGCAATAGCATGCAATGGCATGCAATAGCATGCAATGGCGTGCAATGGAGTGCAATGGCGTGCAATGGCATGCAATGGCGTGCAATGGAGTGCAATGGCGTGCAATGGCATGCCAGCCAGCCAGCCAGCCAGCCAGCCAGCCAGCCAGCCAATCAGCCAGAGAATCAGCCATGAAGCCGAATCCACAAAGACCATCTTATCATCCACACGCATTTGTTAATAAACAAAGGTAAAAGCAATGCTGATGAACGTTTTGGGGGATTCGATGGGACATTCCTGATACGAAGGCACGGAGGTTTTCTCTGCTTTTACCTTACTTTCGGTCATTTTGCGTCAAGATCTATCACGACGCTCGGAGGACGATTATAGGCGCATTTGTTAACAAACAAAGATAAAAGCAATGATGATGAAGGTTTTGGGGGATTCGATGGGACATTCCTGATACGACGGCACGGAGGTTTCCTCTGCTTTTACCTTAACCGCCGTGCCGTCGTATTTGGTTGTTTTTTTTTTATATGTATTTAATAAGTATGGTATTTGTATTGTTTGATGTATACGAAAAGAGTTCTGGCTCCTAGCTGTTGTCAAATAATTGTAAAAAAATTTTATCGGCATCTTAACTATACAAGTGTGATCTGCTGATGGATAGGCGTTAGTTCTAGGTACTTTCTGGGTAGAATGCTATGGTATTTGTATTGTTTGATGTATACGAAAAGAGTTCTGGCTCCTAGCTGTCGTCAAATAATTGTAAAAAAAATTTATCGGCATCTTAACTATGCAAGTGTGATCTGCTGATGGATAGGCGTTAGTTCTAGGTACTTTCTGGGTAGAATGCTATGGTATTTGTATTATTTGATGTTGTCGAAAAGAGTCCTGGCTCCTAGCTGTTGTCAAATAATTGTAAAAAAATTTTATCGGCATCTTAACTATACAAGTGTGATCTGCCGATGGATAGGCGTTAGTTCTAGGTACTTTCTGGGTAGAATGCTATGGTATTTGTATTGTTTGATGTATACGAAAAGAGTTCTGGCTCCCAGCTGTTGTCAAATAATTGTAAAAAAAATTTATCGGCATCTTAACTATGCAAGTGTGATCTGCTGATGGATAGGCGTTAGTTCTAGGTACTTTCTGGGTAGAATGCTATGGTATTTGTATTGTTTGATGTATACGAAATGAGTTCTGGCTCCCAACAGTTGTCAAATAATTGTAAAAAAATTTTATCGGCATCTTAACTATGCAAGTGTGATCTGCTGATGGACAGGCGTTAGTTCTAGGTACTTTTTGGGTAGAATGCTATGGTATTTGTATTATTTGATGTGTTCGAAAAGAGTTCTGGCTCCTAGCTGTTGTCAAATAATTGTAAAAAAATTTTATCGGCATCGTAACTATACAAGTGTGATCTGCTGATGGATAGGCGTTAGTTCTAGGTACTTTCTGGGTAGAATGCTATGTTATTTGTATTGTTTGATGTATACGAAAAGAGTTCTGGCTCCTAGCTGTTGTCAAATAATTGTAAAAAAAATTTATCGGCATCTTAACTATGCAAGTGTGATCTGCTGATGGATAGGCGTTAGTTCTAGGTACTTTCTGGGTAGAATGCTATGGTATTTGTATTGTTTGATGTATACGAAAAGAGTTCTGGGTCCTAGCTGTTGTCAAATGCATGGCATTGCATGGCATTGCATGGCATTGTATGCCATTGCACGCCATTGCAGGACATTGCATGCCATTGCACGTCATAGCATGTCATTGCATGCCATTGCATGCCAATGGCGTGCAATGGCATACCAATGGCGTGCAATGCCATGCAATGCCATGCAATGCCATGCAATGCCATGCAATGCCATGCAATGGCGTGCAATAGCATGCAAAGGCATGCAATGGCATGCAATAATAAGCAATGGCGTGCAATGGCATGCAATGGCGTGCTAATGTCGTGCCAGCCAGCCAGTCAGCCATCCAGCTAGCCAGCCAGCCAGCCAGCCAGCCAGCCAGCCAGCCAGCCGGCCAGCCAGCCAGCCAGCCAGCCAGCCAGCCAGCCAGCCAGCCAGCCAGCCAGCCAATCAGCCAGCCAGCCAGCCAGCCAGCCAGCCAGCCAATCAGCCAGCCAGCCAACCAGCCATGCCATTGCCAGCCAGCCAATGACATGCAATGGCATGCAATGGCATGCAATGGCATGCAATGGCATGCAATGACATGCAATGGCATGCAATAGCGTGCAATGGCGTGCAATGGCATGCAATGGCGTGCAATGGCGTGCAATGGAGTGCAATGGCGTGCAATGGCATGCCAGCCAGCCAGCCAGCCAGCCAGCCAATCAGCCAGAGAATCAGCCATGAAGCCGAATTCACAAAGACCATCTTATCACCCACACGCATTTGTTAATAAACAAAGGTAAAAGCAATGCTGATGAACGTTTTGGGGGATTCGATGGGACATTCCTGATACGAAGGCACGGAGGTTTTCTCTGCTTTTACCTTACTTTCGGTCATTTTGCGTCAAGATCTATCACGACGCTCGGAGGACGATTATAGGCGCATTTGTTAACAAACAAAGATAAAAGCAATGATGATGAAGGTTTTGGGGGATTCGATGGGACATTCCTGATACGACGGCACGGAGGTTTCCTCTGCTTTTACCTTAACCGCCGTGCCGTCGTATTTGGTTGTTTTTTTTTTATATGTATTTAATAAGTATGGTATTTGTATTGTTTGATGTATACGAAAAGAGTTCTGGCTCCTAGCTGTTGTCAAGTAATTGTAAAAAAATTTTATCGGCATCTTAAATATACAAGTGTGATCTGCTGATGGATAGGCGTTAGTTCTAGGTACTTTCTGGGTAGAATGCTATGGTATTTGTATTGTTTGATGTATACGAAAAGAGTTCTGGCTCCTAACTGTTGGCAAATAATTGTAAAAAAATTTTATCGGCATCTTAACTATGCAAGTGTGATCTGCTGATGGATAAGCGTTAGTTCTAGGTACTTTTTGGGTAGAATGCTATGGTATTTGTATTATTTGATGTGTTCGAAAAGAGTTCTGGCGCCTAGCTGTTGTCAAATAATTGTAAAAAAAATTTATCGGCATCTTAACTATACAAGTGTGATCTGCTGATGGATAGGCGTTAGTTCTAGGTACTTTCTGGGTAGAATGCTATGGTATTTGTATTGTTTGATGTATACGAAAAGAGTTCTGGCTCCTAGCTGTCGTCAAATAATTGTAAAAAAATTTTATCGGCATCTTAACTATACAAGTGTGATCTGCTGATGGATAGGCGTTAGTTCTAGGTACTTTCTGGGTAGAATGCTATGGTATTTGTATTGTTTGATGTATACGAAAAGAGTTCTGGGTCCTAGCTGTTGTCAAATGCATGGCATTGCATGGCATTGCATGGCATTGCATGCCATTGCACGGCATTGCAGGCCATTGCATGCCATTGCACGTCATTGCATGTCATTGCATGCCATTGCATGCCAATGGCGTGCAATGGCATACCAATGGCGTGCAATGCCATGCAATGCCATGCAATGCCATGCAATGCCATGCAATGCCATGCAATGCCATGCAATGGCGTGCAATAGCATGCAAAGGCATGCAATGTCATGCAATAATAAGCAATGGCGTGCAATGGCATGCAATGGCGTGCTAATGTCGTGCCAGCCAGCCAGTCAGCCATCCAGCTAGCCAGCCAGCCAGCCAGCCAGCCAGCCAGCCAGCCGGCCAGCCAGCCAGCCAGCCAGCCAGCCAGCCAGCCAGCCACCCAATCAGCCAGCCAGCCAGCCAGCCAGCCAGCCAGCCAATCAGCCAGCCAGCCAACCAGCCATGCCATTGCCAGCCAGCCAATGACATGCAATGGCATGCAATGGCATGCAATGACATGCAATGGCATGCAATAGCATGCAATGGCGTGCCAATGGCGTGCAATGGCGTGCAATGGCATGCAATGGCGTGCAATGGCATGCAAAGGCATGCAATGGCATGCAATAATAAGCAATGGCGTGCAATGGCATGCAATGGCGTGCTAATGTCGTGCCAGCCAGCCAGTCAGCCATCCAGCTAGCCAGCCAGCCAGCCAGCCAGCCAGCCAGCCACCCAGCCAGCCGGCCAGCCAGCCAGCCAGCCAGCCAGCCAGCCAGCCAGCCAGCCAGCCAGCCAGCCAATCAGCCAGCCAACCAGCCAGCCAGCCAGCCAGCCAATCAGCCAGCCAGCCAACCAGCCATGCCATTGCCAGCCAGCCAATGACATGCAATGGCATGCAATGGCATGCAATGACATGCAATGGCATGCAATAGCGTGCAATGGCGTGCAATGGCATGCAATGGCGTGCAATGGCGTGCAATGGAGTGCAATGGCGTGCAATGGCATGCCAGCCAGCCAGCCAGCCAGCCAGCCAATCAGCCAGAGAATCAGCCATGAAGCCGAATCCACAAAGACCATCTTATCATCCACACGCATTTGTTAATAAACAAAGGTAAAAGCAATGCTGATGAACGTTTTGGGGGATTCGATGGGACATTCCTGATACGAAGGCACGGAGGTTTTCTCTGCTTTTACCTTACTTTCGGTCATTTTGCGTCAAGATCTATCACGACGCTCGGAGGACGATTATAGGCGCATTTGTTAACAAACAAAGATAAAAGCAATGATGATGAAGGTTTTGGGGGATTCGATGGGACATTCCTGATACGACGGCACGGAGGTTTCCTCTGCTTTTACCTTAACCGCCGTGCCGTCGTATTTGGTTGTTTTTTTTTTATATGTATTTAATAAGTATGGTATTTGTATTGTTTGATGTATACGAAAAGAGTTCTGGCTCCTAGCTGTTGTCAAATAATTGTAAAAAAATTTTATCGGCATCTTAACTATACAAGTGTGATCTGCTGATGGATAGGCGTTAGTTCTAGGTACTTTCTGGGTAGAATGCTATGGTATTTGTATTGTTTGATGTATACGAAAAGAGTTCTGGCTCCTAACTGTTGGCAAATAATTGTAAAAAAATTTTATCGGCATCTTATCTATGCAAGTGTGATCTGCTGATGGATAAGCGTTAGTTCTAGGTACTTTTTGGGTAGAATGCTATGGTATTTGTATTATTTGATGTGTTCGAAAAGAGTTCTGGCGCCTAGCTGTTGTCAAATAATTGTAAAAAAAATTTATCGGCATCTTAACTATACAAGTGTGATCTGCTGATGGATAGGCGTTAGTTCTAGGTACTTTCTGGGTAGAATGCTATGGTATTTGTATTGTTTGATGTATACGAAAAGAGTTCTGGGTCCTAGCTGTTGTCAAATAATTGTAAAAAAAATTTATCGGCATCTTAACTATGCAAGGGTGATCTGCTGATGGATAGGCGTTAGTTCTAGGTACTTTTTGGGTAGAATGCTATGGTATTTGTATTATTTGATGTGTTCGATAAGAGTTCTGGCTCCTAGCTGTTGTCAAATAATTGTAAAAAAAATTTATCGGCATCTTAACTATACAAGTGTGATCTGCTGATGGATAGGCGTTAGTTCTAGGTACTTTCTGGGTAGAATGCTATAGTATTTGTATTGTTTGATGTATACGAAAAGAGTTCTGGCTCCTAGCTGTCGTCAAATAATTGTAAAAAAATTTTATCGGCATCTTAACTATACAACTGTGATCTGCTGATGGATAGGCGTTAGTTCTAGGTACTTTCTGGGTAGAATGCTATGGTATTTGTATTGTTTGATGTATACGAAAAGAGTTCTGGGTCCTAGCTGTTGTCAAATGCATGGCATTGCATGGCATTGCATGGCATTGCATGGCATTGCATGGCATTGCATGCCATTGCACGCCATTGCAGGCCATTGCATGCCATTGCATGCCAATGGCGTGCAATGGCATACCAATGGCGTGCAATGCCATGCAATGCCATGCAATGCCATGCAATGCCATGCAATGCCATGCAATGACATGCAATGGCATGCAATAGCGTGCAATGGCGTGCAATGGCATGCAATGGCGTGCAATGGAGTGCAATGGCGTGCAATGGCATGCCAGCCAGCCAGCCAGCCAGCCAGCCAATCAGCCAGAGAATCAGCCATGAAGCCGAATCCACAAAGACCATCTTATCATCCACACGCATTTGTTAATAAACAAAGGTAAAAGCAATGCTGATGAACGTTTTGGGGGATTCGATGGGACATTCCTGATACGAAGGCACGGAGGTTTTCTCTGCTTTTACCTTACTTTCGGTCACTTTGCGTCAAGATCTATCACGACGCTCGGAGGACGATTATAGGCGCATTTGTTAACAAACAAAGATAAAAGCAATGATGATGAAGGTTTTGGGGGATTCGATGGGACATTCCTGATACGACGGCACGGAGGTTTCCTCTGCTTTTACCTTAACCGCCGTGCCGTCGTATTTGGTTGTTTTTTTTTTATATGTATTTAATAAGTATGGTATTTGTATTGTTTGATGTATACGAAAAGAGTTCTGGCTCCTAGCTGTTGTCAAATAATTGTAAAAAAATTTTATCGGCATCTTAACTATACAAGTGTGATCTGCTGATGGATAGGCGTTAGTTCTAGGTACTTTCTGGGTAGAATGCTATGGTATTTGTATTGTTTGATGTATACGAAAAGAGTTCTGGCTCCTAACTGTTGGCAAATAATTGTAAAAAAATTTTATCGGCATCTTATCTATGCAAGTGTGATCTGCTGATGGATAAGCGTTAGTTCTAGGTACTTTTTGGGTAGAATGCTATGGTATTTGTATTATTTGATGTGTTCGAAAAGAGTTCTGGCGCCTAGCTGTTGTCAAATAATTGTAAAAAAAATTTATCGGCATCTTAACTATACAAGTGTGATCTGCTGATGGATAGGCGTTAGTTCTAGGTACTTTCTGGGTAGAATGCTATGGTATTTGTATTGTTTGATGTATACGAAAAGAGTTCTGGGTCCTAGCTGTTGTCAAATAATTGTAAAAAAAATGTATCGGCATCTTAACTATGCAAGGGTGATCTGCTGATGGATAGGCGTTAGTTCTAGGTACTTTTTGGGTAGAATGCTATGGTATTTTTATTATTTGATGTGTTCGATAAGAGTTCTGGCTCCTAGCTGTTGTCAAATGCATGGCATTGCACGCCATTGCAGGCCATTGCATGCCATTGCACGTCATTGCATGTCATTGCATGCCATTGCATGCCAATGGCGTGCAATGGCATACCAATGGCGTGCAATGCCATGCAATGCCATGCAATGCCATGCAATGCCATGCAATGCCATGCAATGGCGTGCAATAGCATGCAAAGGCATGCAATGGCATGCAATAATAAGCAATGGCGTGCAATGGCGTGCTAATGTCGTGCCAGCCAGCCAGTCAGCCATCCAGCTAGCCAGCCAGCCAGCCAGCCAGCCAGCCAGCCAGCCAGCCAGCCAGCCGGCCAGCCAGCCAGCCAGCCAGCCAGCCAGCCAGCCAGCCAGCCAATCAGCCAGCCAGCCAGCCAGCCAGCCAGCCAGCCAATCAGCCAGCCAGCCAACCAGCCATGCCATTGCCAGCCAGCCAATGACATGCAATGGCATGCAATGGCATGCAATGGCATGCAATGACATGCAATGGCATGCAATAGCGTGCAATGGCGTGCAATGGCATGCAATGGCGTGCAATGGAGTGCAATGGCGTCCAATGGCATGCCAGCCAGCCAGCCAGCCAGCCAGCCAATCAGCCAGAGAATCAGCCATGAAGCCGAATCCACAAAGACCATCTTATCATCCACACGCATTTGTTAATAAACAAAGGTAAAAGCAATGCTGATGAACGTTTTGGGGGATTCGATGGGACATTCCTGATAGGAAGGCACGGAGGTTTTCTCTGCTTTTACCTTACTTTCGGTCATTTTGCGTCAAGATCTATCACGACGCTCGGAGGACGATTATAGGCGCATTTGTTAACAAACAAAGATAAAAGCAATGATGATGAAGGTTTTGGGGGATTCGATGGGACATTCCTGATACGACGGCACGGAGGTTTCCTCTGCTTTTACCTTAACCGCCGTGCCGTCGTATTTGGTTGTTTTTTTTTTATATGTATTTAATAAGTATGGTATTTGTATTGTTTGATGTATACGAAAAGAGTTCTGGCTCCTAGCTGTTGTCAAATAATTGTAAAAAAATTTTATCGGCATCTTAACTATACAAGTGTGATCTGCTGATGGATAGGCGTTAGTTCTAGGTACTTTCTGGGTAGAATGCTATGGTATTTGTATTGTTTGATGTATACGAAAAGAGTTCTGGCTCCTAACTGTTGGCAAATAATTGTAAAAAAATTTTATCGGCATCTTAACTATGCAAGTGTGATCTGCTGATGGATAAGCGTTAGTTCTAGGTACTTTTTGGGTAGAATGCTATGGTATTTGTATTATTTGATGTGTTCGAAAAGAGTTCTGGCGCCTAGCTGTTGTCAAATAATTGTAAAAAAAATTTATCGGCATCTTAACTATACAAGTGTGATCTGCTGATGGATAGGCGTTAGTTCTAGGTACTTTCTGGGTAGAATGCTATGGTATTTGTATTGTTTGATGTATACGAAAAGAGTTCTGGCTCCTAGCTGTCGTCAAATAATTGTAAAAAAATTTTATCGGCATCTTAACTATACAAGTGTGATCTGCTGATGGATAGGCGTTAGTTCTAGGTACTTTCTGGGTAGAATGCTATGGTATTTGTATTGTTTGATGTATACGAAAAGAGTTCTGGGTCCTAGCTGTTGTCAAATGCATGGCATTGCATGGCATTGCATGGCATTGCATGGCATTGCATGGCATTGCATGGCATTGCATGGCATTGCATGCCATTGCATGCCATTGCAGGCCATTGCATGCCATTGCACGTCAT
The DNA here is from genome assembly GCA_963932345.1 of Ophion ventricosus. Classification (NCBI taxonomy): domain Eukaryota; kingdom Metazoa; phylum Arthropoda; class Insecta; order Hymenoptera; family Ichneumonidae; genus Ophion; species Ophion ventricosus. The sequence continues at coordinate 26,712 of CAWVQM010000011.1, read as the reverse complement.
TGCATGTCATTGCATGCCATTGCATGCCAATGGCGTGCAATGGCATACCAATGGCGTGCAATGCCATGCAATGCCATGCAATGCCATGCAATGCCATGCAATGACATGCAATGGCATGCAATAGCGTGCAATGGCGTGCAATGGCATGCAATGGCGTGCAATGGCGTGCAATGGAGTGCAATGGCGTGCAATGGCATGCCAGCCAGCCAGCCAGCCAATCAGCCAGAGAATCAGCCATGAAGCCGAATCCACAAAGACCATCTTATCATCCACACGCATTTGATAATAAACAAAGGTAAAAGCAATGCTGATGAACGTTTTGGGGGATTCGATGGGACATTCCTGATACGAAGGCACGGAGGTTTTCTCTGCTTTTACCTTACTTTCGGTCATTTTGCTTCAAGATTTATCACGACGCTCGGAGGACGATTATAGGCGCATTTGTTAACAAACAAAGATAAAAGCAATGATGATGAAGGTGTTGGGGGATTCGATGGGACATTCCTGATACGACGGCACGGAGGTTTCCTCTGCTTTTACCTTAACCGCCGTGCCGTCGTATTCGGTTGTTTTGTTTTATATGTATTTAATAAGTATGGTATTTGTATTGTTTGATGTATACGAAAAGAGTTCTGGCTCCTAGCTGTTGTCAAATAATTGTAAAAAAATTTTATCGGCATCTTAACTATACAAGTGTGATCTGCTGATGGATAGGCGTTAGTTCTAGGTACTTTCTGGGTAGAATGCTATGGTATTTGTATTGTTTGATGTATACGAAAAGAGTTCTGGCTCCTAACTGTTGGCAAATAATTGTAAAAAAATTTTATCGGCATCTTAACTATGCAAGTGTGATCTGCTGATGGATAAGCGTTAGTTCTAGGTACTTTTTGGGTAGAATGCTATGGTATTTGTATTATTTGATGTGTTCGAAAAGAGTTCTGGCGCCTAGCTGTTGTCAAATAATTGTAAAAAAAATTTATCGGCATCTTAACTATACAAGTGTGATCTGCTGATGGATAGGCGTTAGTTCTAGGTACTTTCTGGGTAGAATGCTATGGTATTTGTATTGTTTGATGTATACGAAAAGAGTTCTGGCTCCTAGCTGTCGTCAAATAATTGTAAAAAAATTTTATCGGCATCTTAACTATACAAGTGTGATCTGCTGATGGATAGGCGTTAGTTCTAGGTACTTTCTGGGTAGAATGCTATGGTATTTGTATTGTTTGATGTATACGAAAAGAGTTCTGGGTCCTAGCTGTTGTCAAATGCATGGCATTGCATGGCATTGCATGGCATTGCATGGCATTGCATGCCATTGCACGCCATTGCAGGCCATTGCATGCCATTGCACGTCATTGCATGTCATTGCATGCCATTGCATGCCAATGGCGTGCAATGGCATACCAATGGCGTGCAATGCCATGCAATGCCATGCAATGCCATGCAATGGCGTGCCATAGCATGCAATAATAAGCAATGGCGTGCAATGGCATGCAATGGCGTGCTAATGTCGTGCCAGCCAGCCAGTCAGCCATCCAGCTAGCCAGCCAGCCAGCCAGCCAGCCAGCCAGCCAGCCAGCCAGCCAGCCGGCCAGCCAGCCAGCCAGCCAGCCAGCCAGCCAGCCATGCCATTGCCAGCCAGCCAATGACATGCAATGGCATGCAATGGCATGCAATGGCATGCAATGGCATGCAATGACATGCAATGGCATGCAATGGCGTGCAATGGCGTGCAATGGCGTGCAATGGCATGCAATGGCATGCAATAGCGTGCAATGGCATGCAATGGCGTGCAATGGAGTGCAATGGCGTGCAATGGCATGCAATGGCGTGCAATGGCGTGCAATGGAGTGCAATGGCGTGCAATGGCATGCCAGCCAGCCAGCCAGCCAGCCAGCCAGCCAGCCAGCCAGCCAATCAGCCAGAGAATCAGCCATGAAGCCGAATCCACAAAGACCATCTTATCATCCACACGCATTTGTTAATAAACAAAGGTAAAAGCAATGCTGATGAACGTTTTGGGGGATTCGATGGGACATTCCTGATACGAAGGCACGGAGGTTTTCTCTGCTTTTACCTTACTTTCGGTCATTTTGCGTCAAGATCTATCACGACGCTCGGAGGACGATTATAGGCGCATTTGTTAACAAACAAAGATAAAAGCAATGATGATGAAGGTTTTGGGGGATTCGATGGGACATTCCTGATACGACGGCACGGAGGTTTCCTCTGCTTTTACCTTAACCGCCGTACCGTCGTATTTGGTTGTTTTTTTTTATATGTATTTAATAAGTATGGTATTTGTATTGTTTGATGTATACCGAAAGAGTTCTGGCTCCTAGCTGTTGTCAAATAATTGTAAAAAAATTTTATCGGCATCTTAACTATACAAGTGTGATCTGCTGATGGATAGGCGTTAGTTCTAGGTACTTTCTGGGTAGAATGCTATGGTATTTGTATTGTTTGATGTATACGAAAAGAGTTCTGGCTCCTAACTGTTGGCAAATAATTGTAAAAAAATTTTATCGGCATCTTAACTATGCAAGTGTGATCTGCTGATGGATAAGCGTTAGTTCTAGGTACTTTTTGGGTAGAATGCTATGGTATTTGTATTATTTGATGTGTTCGAAAAGAGTTCTGGCGCCTAGCTGTTGTCAAATAATTGTAAAAAAAATTTATCGGCATCTTAACTATACAAGTGTGATCTGCTGATGGATAGGCGTTAGTTCTAGGTACTTTCTGGGTAGAATGCTATGGTATTTGTATTGTTTGATGTATACGAAAAGAGTTCTGGCTCCTAGCTGTCGTCAAATAATTGTAAAAAAATTTTATCGGCATCTTAACTATACAAGTGTGATCTGCTGATGGATAGGCGTTAGTTCTAGGTACTTTCTGGGTAGAATGCTATGGTATTTGTATTGTTTGATGTATACGAAAAGAGTTCTGGGTCCTAGCTGTTGTCAAATGCATGGCATTGCATGGCATTGCATGGCATTGCATGGCATTGCATGGCATTGCATGCCATTGCACGCCATTGCAGGCCATTGCATGCCATTGCATGCCAATGGCGTGCAATGGCATACCAATGGCGTGCAATGCCATGCAATGCCATGCAATGCCATGCAATGCCATGCAATGACATGCAATGGCATGCAATAGCGTGCAATGGCGTGCAATGGCATGCAATGGCGTGCAATGGAGTGCAATGGCGTGCAATGGCATGCCAGCCAGCCAGCCAGCCAGCCAGCCAGCCAATCAGCCAGAGAATCAGCCATGAAGCCGAATCCACAAAGACCATCTTATCATCCACACGCATTTGTTAATAAACAAAGGTAAAAGCAATGCTGATGAACGTTTTGGGGGATTCGATGGGACATTCCTGATACGAAGGCACGGAGGTTTTCTCTGCTTTTACCTTACTTTCGGTCACTTTGCGTCAAGATCTATCACGACGCTCGGAGGACGATTATAGGCGCATTTGTTAACAAACAAAGATAAAAGCAATGATGATGAAGGTTTTGGGGGATTCGATGGGACATTCCTGATACGACGGCACGGAGGTTTCCTCTGCTTTTACCTTAACCGCCGTGCCGTCGTATTTGGTTGTTTTTTTTTTATATGTATTTAATAAGTATGGTATTTGTATTGTTTGATGTATACGAAAAGAGTTCTGGCTCCTAGCTGTTGTCAAATAATTGTAAAAAAATTTTATCGGCATCTTAACTATACAAGTGTGATCTGCTGATGGATAGGCGTTAGTTCTAGGTACTTTCTGGGTAGAATGCTATGGTATTTGTATTGTTTGATGTATACGAAAAGAGTTCTGGCTCCTAACTGTTGGCAAATAATTGTAAAAAAATTTTATCGGCATCTTATCTATGCAAGTGTGATCTGCTGATGGATAAGCGTTAGTTCTAGGTACTTTTTGGGTAGAATGCTATGGTATTTGTATTATTTGATGTGTTCGAAAAGAGTTCTGGCGCCTAGCTGTTGTCAAATAATTGTAAAAAAAATTTATCGGCATCTTAACTATACAAGTGTGATCTGCTGATGGATAGGCGTTAGTTCTAGGTACTTTCTGGGTAGAATGCTATGGTATTTGTATTGTTTGATGTATACGAAAAGAGTTCTGGGTCCTAGCTGTTGTCAAATAATTGTAAAAAAAATTTATCGGCATCTTAACTATGCAAGGGTGATCTGCTGATGGATAGGCGTTAGTTCTAGGTACTTTTTGGGTAGAATGCTATGGTATTTGTATTATTTGATGTGTTCGATAAGAGTTCTGGCTCCTAGCTGTTGTCAAATAATTGTAAAAAAAATTTATCGGCATCTTAACTATACAAGTGTGATCTGCTGATGGATAGGCGTTAGTTCTAGGTACTTTCTGGGTAGAATGCTATGGTATTTGTATTGTTTGATGTATACGAAAAGAGTTCTGGCTCCTAGCTGTCGTCAAATAATTGTAAAAAAATTTTATCGGCATCTTAACTATACAAGTGTGATCTGCTGATGGATAGGCGTTAGTTCTAGGTACTTTCTGGGTAGAATGCTATGGTATTTGTATTGTTTGATGTATACGAAAAGAGTTCTGGGTCCTAGCTGTTGTCAAATGCATGGCATTGCATGGCATTGCATGGCATTGCATGGCATTGCATGCCATTGCACGCCATTGCAGGCCATTGCATGCCATTGCATGCCAATGGCGTGCAATGGCATACCAATGGCGTGCAATGCCATGCAATGCCATGCAATGCCATGCAATGACATGCAATGGCATGCAATAGCGTGCAATGGCGTGCAATGGCATGCAATGGCGTGCAATGGAGTGCAATGGCGTGCAATGGCATGCCAGCCAGCCAGCCAGCCAGCCAGCCAATCAGCCAGAGAATCAGCCATGAAGCCGAATCCACAAAGACCATCTTATCATCCACACGCATTTGTTAATAAACAAAGGTAAAAGCAATGCTGATGAACGTTTTGGGGGATTCGATGGGACATTCCTGATACGAAGGCACGGAGGTTTTCTCTGCTTTTACCTTACTTTCGGTCACTTTGCGTCAAGATCTATCACGACGCTCGGAGGACGATTATAGGCGCATTTGTTAACAAACAAAGATAAAAGCAATGATGATGAAGGTTTTGGGGGATTCGATGGGACATTCCTGATACGACGGCACGGAGGTTTCCTCTGCTTTTACCTTAACCGCCGTGCCGTCGTATTTGGTTGTTTTTTTTATATGTATTTAATAAGTATGGTATTTGTATTGTTTGATGTATACGAAAAGAGTTCTGGCTCCTAGCTGTTGTCAAATAATTGTAAAAAAATTTTATCGGCATCTTAACTATACAAGTGTGATCTGCTGATGGATAGGCGTTAGTTCTAGGTACTTTCTGGGTAGAATGCTATGGTATTTGTATTGTTTGATGTATACGAAAAGAGTTCTGGGTCCTAGCTGTTGTCAAATAATTGTAAAAAAAATTTATCGGCATCTTAACTATGCAAGGGTGATCTGCTGATGGATAGGCGTTAGTTCTAGGTACTTTTTGGGTAGAATGCTATGGTATTTGTATTATTTGATGTGTTCGATAAGAGTTCTGGCTCCTAGCTGTTGTCAAATGCATGGCATTGCATGGCATTGCATGGCATTGCATGGCATTGCATGGCATTGCATGGCATTGCATGGCATTGCATGGCATTGCATGGCATTGCATGGCATTGCATGGCATTGCATGCCATTGCACGCCATTGCAGGCCATTGCATGCCATTGCACGTCATTGCATGTCATTGCATGCCATTGCATGCCAATGGCGTGCAATGGCATACCAATGGCGTGCAATGCCATGCAATGCCATGCAATGCCATGCAATGCCATGCAATGGCGTGCAATAGCATGCAAAGGCATGCAATGGCATGCAATAATAAGCAATGGCGTGCAATGGCGTGCTAATGTCGTGCCAGCCAGCCAGTCAGCCATCCAGCTAGCCAGCCAGCCAGCCAGCCAGCCAGCCAGCCAGCCAGCCAGCCAGCCGGCCAGCCAGCCAGCCAGCCAGCCAGCCAGCCAGCCAGCCAGCCAGCCAATCAGCCAGCCAGCCAGCCAGCCAGCCAGCCAGCCAATCAGCCAGCCAGCCAACCAGCCATGCCATTGCCAGCCAGCCAATGACATGCAATGGCATGCAATGGCATGCAATGACATGCAATGGCATGCAATAGCGTGCAATGGCGTGCAATGGCATGCAATGGCGTGCAATGGCGTGCAATGGAGTGCAATGGCGTGCAATGGCATGCCAGCCAGCCAGCCAGCCAGCCAGCCAATCAGCCAGAGAATCAGCCATGAAGCCGAATCCACAAAGACCATCTTATCATCCACACGCATTTGTTAATAAACAAAGGTAAAAGCAATGCTGATGAACGTTTTGGGGGATTCGATGGGACATTCCTGATACGAAGGCACGGAGGTTTTCTCTGCTTTTACCTTACTTTCGGTCATTTTGCGTCAAGATCTATCACGACGCTCGGAGGACGATTATAGGCGCATTTGTTAACAAACAAAGATAAAAGCAATGATGATGAAGGTTTTGGGGGATTCGATGGGACATTCCTGATACGACGGCACGGAGGTTTCCTCTGCTTTTACCTTAACCGCCGTGCCGTCGTATTTGGTTGTTTTTTTTTATATGTATTTAATAAGTATGGTATTTGTATTGTTTGATGTATACGAAAAGAGTTCTGGCGCCTAGCTGTCGTCAAATAATTGTAAAAAAATTTTATCGGCATCTTAACTATACAAGTGTGATCTGCTGATGGATAGGCGTTAGTTCTAGGTACTTTCTGGGTAGAATGCTATGGTATTTGTATTGTTTGATGTATACGAAAAGAGTTCTGGGTCCTAGCTGTTGTCAAATGCATGGCATTGCATGGCATTGCATGGCATTGCATGGCATTGCATGGCATTGCATGGCATTGCATGGCATTGCATGCCATTGCACGCCATTGCAGGCCATTGCATGCCATTGCACGTCATTGCATGTCATTGCATGCCATTGCATGCCAATGGCGTGCAATGGCATACCAATGGCGTGCAATGCCATGCAATGCCATGCAATGCCATGCAATGCCATGCAATGACATGCAATGGCATGCAATAGCGTGCAATGGCGTGCAATGGCATGCAATGGCGTGCAATGGCGTGCAATGGAGTGCAATGGCGTGCAATGGCATGCCAGCCAGCCAGCCAGCCAATCAGCCAGAGAATCAGCCATGAAGCCGAATCCACAAAGACCATCTTATCATCCACACGCATTTGTTAATAAACAAAGGTAAAAGCAATGCTGATGAACGTTTTGGGGGATTCGATGGGACATTCCTGATACGAAGGCACGGAGGTTTTCTCTGCTTTTACCTTACTTTCGGTCATTTTGCGTCAAGATCTATCACGACGCTCGGAGGACGATTATAGGCGCATTTGTTAACAAACAAAGATAAAAGCAATGATGATGAAGGTTTTGGGGGATTCGATGGGACATTCCTGATACGACGGCACGGAGGTTTCCTCTGCTTTTACCTTAACCGCCGTGCCGTCGTATTTGGTTGTTTTTTTTTTATATGTATTTAATAAGTATGGTATTTGTATTGTTTGATGTATACGAAAAGAGTTCTGGCTCCTAGCTGTTGTCAAGTAATTGTAACAAAATTTTATCGGCATCTTAACTATACAAGTGTGATCTGCTGATGGATAGGCGTTAGTTCTAGGTACTTTCTGGGTAGAATGCTATGGTATTTGTATTGTTTGATGTATACGAAAAGAGTTCTGGCCCCTAACTGTTGGCAAATAATTGTAAAAAAATTTTATCGGCATCTTAACTATGCAAGTGTGATCTGCTGATGGATAAGCGTTAGTTCTAGGTACTTTTTGGGTAGAATGCTATGGTATTTGTATTATTTGATGTGTTCGAAAAGAGTTCTGGCGCCTAGCTGTTGTCAAATAATTGTAAAAAAAATTTATCGGCATCTTAACTATACAAGTGTGATCTGCTGATGGATAGGCGTTAGTTCTAGGTACTTTCTGGGTAGAATGCTATGGTATTTGTATTGTTTGATGTATACGAAAAGAGTTCTGGCTCCTAGCTGTCGTCAAATAATTGTAAAAAAATTTTATCGGCATCTTAACTATACAAGTGTGATCTGCTGATGGATAGGCGTTAGTTCTAGGTACTTTCTGGGTAGAATGCTATGGTATTTGTATTGTTTGATGTATACGAAAAGAGTTCTGGGTCCTAGCTGTTGTCAAATGCATGGCATTGCATGGCATTGCATGGCATTGCATGGCATTGCATGGCATTGCATGCCATTGCACGCCATTGCAGGCCATTGCATGCCATTGCATGCCAATGGCGTGCAATGGCATACCAATGGCGTGCAATGCCATGCAATGCCATGCAATGCCATGCAATGCCATGCAATGACATGCAATGGCATGCAATAGCGTGCAATGGCGTGCAATGGCATGCAATGGCGTGCAATGGCGTGCAATGGAGTGCAATGGCGTGCAATGGCATGCCAGCCAGCCAGCCAGCCAGCCAGCTAATCAGCCAGAGAATCAGCCATGAAGCCGAATCCACAAAGACCATCTTATCATCCACACGCATTTGTTAATAAACAAAGGTAAAAGCAATGCTGATGAACGTTTTGGGGGATTCGATGGGACATTCCTGATACGAAGGCACGGAGGTTTTCTCTGCTTTTACCTTACTTTCGGTCATTTTGCGTCAAGATCTATCACGACGCTCGGAGGACGATTATAGGCGCATTTGTTAACAAACAAAGATAAAAGCAATGATGATGAAGGTTTTGGGGGATTCGATGGGACATTCCTGATACGACGGCACGGAGGTTTCCTCTGCTTTTACCTTAACCGCCGTGCCGTCGTATTTGGTTGTTTTTTTTTTATATGTATTTAATAAGTATGGTATTTGTATTGTTTGATGTATACGAAAAGAGTTCTGGCTCCTAGCTGTTGTCAAATAATTGTAAAAAAATTTTATCGGCATCTTAACTATACAAGTGTGATCTGCTGATGGATAGGCGTTAGTTCTAGGTACTTTCTGGGTAGAATGCTATGGTATTTGTATTGTTTGATGTATACGAAAAGAGTTCTGGCTCCTAACTGTTGGCAAATAATTGTAAAAAAATTTTATCGGCATCTTAACTATGCAAGTGTGATCTGCTGATGGATAAGCGTTAGTTCTAGGTACTTTTTGGGTAGAATGCTATGGTATTTGTATTATTTGATGTGTTCGAAAAGAGTTCTGGCGCCTAGCTGTTGTCAAATAATTGTAAAAAAAATTTATCGGCATCTTAACTATACAAGTGTGATCTGCTGATGGATAGGCGTTAGTTCTAGGTACTTTCTGGGTAGAATGCTATGGTATTTGTATTGTTTGATGTATACGAAAAGAGTTCTGGCTCCTAGCTGTCGTCAAATAATTGTAAAAAAATTTTATCGGCATCTTAACTATACAAGTGTGATCTGCTGATGGATAGGCGTTAGTTCTAGGTACTTTCTGGGTAGAATGCTATGGTATTTGTATTGTTTGATGTATACGAAAAGAGTTCTGGGTCCTAGCTGTTGTCAAATGCATGGCATTGCATGGCATTGCATGGCATTGCATGGCATTGCATGGCATTGCATGCCATTGCACGCCATTGCAGGCCATTGCATGCCATTGCATGCCAATGGCGTGCAATGGCATACCAATGGCGTGCAATGCCATGCAATGCCATGCAATGCCATGCAATGCCATGCAATGACATGCAATGGCATGCAATAGCGTGCAATGGCGTGCAATGGCATGCAATGGCGTGCAATGGCGTGCAATGGAGTGCAATGGCGTGCAATGGCATGCCAGCCAGCCAGCCAGCCAGCCAGCTAATCAGCCAGAGAATCAGCCATGAAGCCGAATCCACAAAGACCATCTTATCATCCACACGCATTTGTTAATAAACAAAGGTAAAAGCAATGCTGATGAACGTTTTGGGGGATTCGATGGGACATTCCTGATACGAAGGCACGGAGGTTTTCTCTGCTTTTACCTTACTTTCGGTCATTTTGCGTCAAGATCTATCACGACGCTCGGAGGACGATTATAGGCGCATTTGTTAACAAACAAAGATAAAAGCAATGATGATGAAGGTTTTGGGGGATTCGATGGGACATTCCTGATACGACGGCACGGAGGTTTCCTCTGCTTTTACCTTAACCGCCGTGCCGTCGTATTTGGTTGTTTTTTTTTTATATGTATTTAATAAGTATGGTATTTGTATTGTTTGATGTATACGAAAAGAGTTCTGGCTCCTAGCTGTTGTCAAATAATTGTAAAAAAATTTTATCGGCATCTTAACTATACAAGTGTGATCTGCTGATGGATAGGCGTTAGTTCTAGGTACTTTCTGGGTAGAATGCTATGGTATTTGTATTGTTTGATGTATACGAAAAGAGTTCTGGCTCCTAACTGTTGGCAAATAATTGTAAAAAAATTTTATCGGCATCTTATCTATGCAAGTGTGATCTGCTGATGGATAAGCGTTAGTTCTAGGTACTTTTTGGGTAGAATGCTATGGTATTTGTATTATTTGATGTGTTCGAAAAGAGTTCTGGCGCCTAGCTGTTGTCAAATAATTGTAAAAAAAATTTATCGGCATCTTAACTATACAAGTGTGATCTGCTGATGGATAGGCGTTAGTTCTAGGTACTTTCTGGGTAGAATGCTATGGTATTTGTATTGTTTGATGTATACGAAAAGAGTTCTGGGTCCTAGCTGTTGTCAAATAATTGTAAAAAAAATTTATCGGCATCTTAACTATGCAAGGGTGATCTGCTGATGGATAGGCGTTAGTTCTAGGTACTTTTTGGGTAGAATGCTATGGTATTTGTATTATTTGATGTGTTCGATAAGAGTTCTGGCTCCTAGCTGTTGTCAAATAATTGTAAAAAAAATTTATCGGCATCTTAACTATACAAGTGTGATCTGCTGATGGATAGGCGTTAGTTCTAGGTACTTTCTGGGTAGAATGCTATAGTATTTGTATTGTTTGATGTATACGAAAAGAGTTCTGGCTCCTAGCTGTCGTCAAATAATTGTAAAAAAATTTTATCGGCATCTTAACTATACAACTGTGATCTGCTGATGGATAGGCGTTAGTTCTAGGTACTTTCTGGGTAGAATGCTATGGTATTTGTATTGTTTGATGTATACGAAAAGAGTTCTGGGTCCTAGCTGTTGTCAAATGCATGGCATTGCATGGCATTGCATGGCATTGCATGGCATTGCATGGCATTGCATGGCATTGCATGCCATTGCACGCCATTGCAGGCCATTGCATGCCATTGCATGCCAATGGCGTGCAATGGCATACCAATGGCGTGCAATGCCATGCAATGCCATGCAATGCCATGCAATGCCATGCAATGCCATGCAATGACATGCAATGGCATGCAATAGCGTGCAATGGCGTGCAATGGCATGCAATGGCGTGCAATGGAGTGCAATGGCGTGCAATGGCATGCCAGCCAGCCAGCCAGCCAGCCAGCCAATCAGCCAGAGAATCAGCCATGAAGCCGAATCCACAAAGACCATCTTATCATCCACACGCATTTGTTAATAAACAAAGGTAAAAGCAATGCTGATGAACGTTTTGGGGGATTCGATGGGACATTCCTGATACGAAGGCACGGAGGTTTTCTCTGCTTTTACCTTACTTTCGGTCACTTTGCGTCAAGATCTATCACGACGCTCGGAGGACGATTATAGGCGCATTTGTTAACAAACAAAGATAAAAGCAATGATGATGAAGGTTTTGGGGGATTCGATGGGACATTCCTGATACGACGGCACGGAGGTTTCCTCTGCTTTTACCTTAACCGCCGTGCCGTCGTATTTGGTTGTTTTTTTTTTATATGTATTTAATAAGTATGGTATTTGTATTGTTTGATGTATACGAAAAGAGTTCTGGCTCCTAGCTGTTGTCAAATAATTGTAAAAAAATTTTATCGGCATCTTAACTATACAAGTGTGATCTGCTGATGGATAGGCGTTAGTTCTAGGTACTTTCTGGGTAGAATGCTATGGTATTTGTATTGTTTGATGTATACGAAAAGAGTTCTGGCTCCTAACTGTTGGCAAATAATTGTAAAAAAATTTTATCGGCATCTTATCTATGCAAGTGTGATCTGCTGATGGATAAGCGTTAGTTCTAGGTACTTTTTGGGTAGAATGCTATGGTATTTGTATTATTTGATGTGTTCGAAAAGAGTTCTGGCGCCTAGCTGTTGTCAAATAATTGTAAAAAAAATTTATCGGCATCTTAACTATACAAGTGTGATCTGCTGATGGATAGGCGTTAGTTCTAGGTACTTTCTGGGTAGAATGCTATGGTATTTGTATTGTTTGATGTATACGAAAAGAGTTCTGGGTCCTAGCTGTTGTCAAATAATTGTAAAAAAAATGTATCGGCATCTTAACTATGCAAGGGTGATCTGCTGATGGATAGGCGTTAGTTCTAGGTACTTTTTGGGTAGAATGCTATGGTATTTTTATTATTTGATGTGTTCGATAAGAGTTCTGGCTCCTAGCTGTTGTCAAATGCATGGCATTGCACGCCATTGCAGGCCATTGCATGCCATTGCACGTCATTGCATGTCATTGCATGCCATTGCATGCCAATGGCGTGCAATGGCATACCAATGGCGTGCAATGCCATGCAATGCCATGCAATGCCATGCAATGCCATGCAATGCCATGCAATGGCGTGCAATAGCATGCAAAGGCATGCAATGGCATGCAATAATAAGCAATGGCGTGCAATGGCGTGCTAATGTCGTGCCAGCCAGCCAGTCAGCCATCCAGCTAGCCAGCCAGCCAGCCAGCCAGCCAGCCAGCCAGCCAGCCAGCCAGCCGGCCAGCCAGCCAGCCAGCCAGCCAGCCAGCCAGCCAGCCAGCCAGCCAATCAGCCAGCCAGCCAGCCAGCCAGCCAGCCAGCCAATCAGCCAGCCAGCCAACCAGCCATGCCATTGCCAGCCAGCCAATGACATGCAATGGCATGCAATGGCATGCAATGGCATGCAATGACATGCAATGGCATGCAATAGCGTGCAATGGCGTGCAATGGCATGCAATGGCGTGCAATGGAGTGCAATGGCGTCCAATGGCATGCCAGCCAGCCAGCCAGCCAGCCAGCCAATCAGCCAGAGAATCAGCCATGAAGCCGAATCCACAAAGACCATCTTATCATCCACACGCATTTGTTAATAAACAAAGGTAAAAGCAATGCTGATGAACGTTTTGGGGGATTCGATGGGACATTCCTGATAGGAAGGCACGGAGGTTTTCTCTGCTTTTACCTTACTTTCGGTCATTTTGCGTCAAGATCTATCACGACGCTCGGAGGACGATTATAGGCGCATTTGTTAACAAACAAAGATAAAAGCAATGATGATGAAGGTTTTGGGGGATTCGATGGGACATTCCTGATACGACGGCACGGAGGTTTCCTCTGCTTTTACCTTAACCGCCGTGCCGTCGTATTTGGTTGTTTTTTTTTTATATGTATTTAATAAGTATGGTATTTGTATTGTTTGATGTATACGAAAAGAGTTCTGGCTCCTAGCTGTTGTCAAATAATTGTAAAAAAATTTTATCGGCATCTTAACTATACAAGTGTGATCTGCTGATGGATAGGCGTTAGTTCTAGGTACTTTCTGGGTAGAATGCTATGGTATTTGTATTGTTTGATGTATACGAAAAGAGTTCTGGCTCCTAACTGTTGGCAAATAATTGTAAAAAAATTTTATCGGCATCTTAACTATGCAAGTGTGATCTGCTGATGGATAAGCGTTAGTTCTAGGTACTTTTTGGGTAGAATGCTATGGTATTTGTATTATTTGATGTGTTCGAAAAGAGTTCTGGCGCCTAGCTGTTGTCAAATAATTGTAAAAAAAATTTATCGGCATCTTAACTATACAAGTGTGATCTGCTGATGGATAGGCGTTAGTTCTAGGTACTTTCTGGGTAGAATGCTATGGTATTTGTATTGTTTGATGTATACGAAAAGAGTTCTGGCTCCTAGCTGTCGTCAAATAATTGTAAAAAAATTTTATCGGCATCTTAACTATACAAGTGTGATCTGCTGATGGATAGGCGTTAGTTCTAGGTACTTTCTGGGTAGAATGCTATGGTATTTGTATTGTTTGATGTATACGAAAAGAGTTCTGGGTCCTAGCTGTTGTCAAATGCATGGCATTGCATGGCATTGCATGGCATTGCATGGCATTGCATGGCATTGCATGGCATTGCATGGCATTGCATGCCATTGCATGCCATTGCAGGCCATTGCATGCCATTGCACGTCATTGCATGTCATTGCATGCCATTGCATGCCAATGGCGTGCAATGGCATACCAATGGCGTGCAATGCCATGCAATGCCATGCAATGCCATGCAATGCCATGCAATGACATGCAATGACATGCAATGGCATGCAATAGCGTGCAATGGCGTGCAATGGCATGCAATGGCGTGCAATGGAGTGCAATGGCGTGCAATGGCATGCCAGCCAGCCAGCCAGCCAGCCAGCCAATCAGCCAGAGAATCAGCCATGAAGCCGAATCCACAAAGACCATCTTATCATCCACACGCATTTGTTAATAAACAAAGGTAAAAGCAATGCTGATGAACGTTTTGGGGGATTCGATGGGACATTCCTGATACGAAGGCACGGAGGTTTTCTCTGCTTTTACCTTACTTTCGGTCACTTTGCGTCAAGATCTATCACGACGCTCGGAGGACGATTATAGGCGCATTTGTTAACAAACAAAGATAAAAGCAATGATGATGAAGGTTTTGGGGGATTCGATGGGACATTCCTGATACGACGGCACGGAGGTTTCCTCTGCTTTTACCTTAACCGCCGTGCCGTCGTATTTGGTTGTTTTTTTTTTATATGTATTTAATAAGTATGGTATTTGTATTGTTTGATGTATACGAAAAGAGTTCTGGCTCCTAGCTGTTGTCAAATAATTGTAAAAAAATTTTATCGGCATCTTAACTATACAAGTGTGATCTGCTGATGGATAGGCGTTAGTTCTAGGTACTTTCTGGGTAGAATGCTATGGTATTTGTATTGTTTGATGTATACGAAAAGAGTTCTGGCTCCTAACTGTTGGCAAATAATTGTAAAAAAATTTTATCGGCATCTTATCTATGCAAGTGTGATCTGCTGATGGATAAGCGTTAGTTCTAGGTACTTTTTGGGTAGAATGCTATGGTATTTGTATTATTTGATGTGTTCGAAAAGAGTTCTGGCGCCTAGCTGTTGTCAAATAATTGTAAAAAAAATTTATCGGCATCTTAACTATACAAGTGTGATCTGCTGATGGATAGGCGTTAGTTCTAGGTACTTTCTGGGTAGAATGCTATGGTATTTGTATTGTTTGATGTATACGAAAAGAGTTCTGGCTCCTAGCTGTCGTCAAATAATTGTAAAAAAATTTTATCGGCATCTTAACTATACAAGTGTGATCTGCTGATGGATAGGCGTTAGTTCTAGGTACTTTCTGGGTAGAATGCTATGGTATTTGTATTGTTTGATGTATACGAAAAGAGTTCTGGGTCCTAGCTGTTGTCAAATGCATGGCATTGCATGGCATTGCATGGCATTGCATGGCATTGCATGCCATTGCACGCCATTGCAGGCCATTGCATGCCATTGCACGTCATTGCATGTCATTGCATGCCATTGCATGCCAATGGCGTGCAATGGCATACCAATGGCGTGCAATGCCATGCAATGCCATGCAATGCCATGCAATGGCGTGCCATAGCATGCAATAATAAGCAATGGCGTGCAATGGCATGCAATGGCGTGCTAATGTCGTGCCAGCCAGCCAGTCAGCCATCCAGCTAGCCAGCCAGCCAGCCAGCCAGCCAGCCAGCCAGCCAGCCAGCCAGCCGGCCAGCCAGCCAGCCAGCCAGCCAGCCAGCCAGCCATGCCATTGCCAGCCAGCCAATGACATGCAATGGCATGCAATGGCATGCAATGGCATGCAATGGCATGCAATGACATGCAATGGCATGCAATGGCGTGCAATGGCGTGCAATGGCGTGCAATGGCATGCAATGGCATGCAATAGCGTGCAATGGCATGCAATGGCGTGCAATGGAGTGCAATGGCGTGCAATGGCATGCAATGGCGTGCAATGGCGTGCAATGGAGTGCAATGGCGTGCAATGGCATGCCAGCCAGCCAGCCAGCCAGCCAGCCAGCCAGCCAGCCAGCCAATCAGCCAGAGAATCAGCCATGAAGCCGAATCCACAAAGACCATCTTATCATCCACACGCATTTGTTAATAAACAAAGGTAAAAGCAATGCTGATGAACGTTTTGGGGGATTCGATGGGACATTCCTGATACGAAGGCACGGAGGTTTTCTCTGCTTTTACCTTACTTTCGGTCATTTTGCGTCAAGATCTATCACGACGCTCGGAGGACGATTATAGGCGCATTTGTTAACAAACAAAGATAAAAGCAATGATGATGAAGGTTTTGGGGGATTCGATGGGACATTCCTGATACGACGGCACGGAGGTTTCCTCTGCTTTTACCTTAACCGCCGTACCGTCGTATTTGGTTGTTTTTTTTTATATGTATTTAATAAGTATGGTATTTGTATTGTTTGATGTATACCGAAAGAGTTCTGGCTCCTAGCTGTTGTCAAATAATTGTAAAAAAATTTTATCGGCATCTTAACTATACAAGTGTGATCTGCTGATGGATAGGCGTTAGTTCTAGGTACTTTCTGGGTAGAATGCTATGGTATTTGTATTGTTTGATGTATACGAAAAGAGTTCTGGCTCCTAACTGTTGGCAAATAATTGTAAAAAAATTTTATCGGCATCTTAACTATGCAAGTGTGATCTGCTGATGGATAAGCGTTAGTTCTAGGTACTTTTTGGGTAGAATGCTATGGTATTTGTATTATTTGATGTGTTCGAAAAGAGTTCTGGCGCCTAGCTGTTGTCAAATAATTGTAAAAAAAATTTATCGGCATCTTAACTATACAAGTGTGATCTGCTGATGGATAGGCGTTAGTTCTAGGTACTTTCTGGGTAGAATGCTATGGTATTTGTATTGTTTGATGTATACGAAAAGAGTTCTGGCTCCTAGCTGTCGTCAAATAATTGTAAAAAAATTTTATCGGCATCTTAACTATACAAGTGTGATCTGCTGATGGATAGGCGTTAGTTCTAGGTACTTTCTGGGTAGAATGCTATGGTATTTGTATTGTTTGATGTATACGAAAAGAGTTCTGGGTCCTAGCTGTTGTCAAATGCATGGCATTGCATGGCATTGCATGGCATTGCATGGCATTGCATGCCATTGCACGCCATTGCAGGCCATTGCATGCCATTGCATGCCAATGGCGTGCAATGGCATACCAATGGCGTGCAATGCCATGCAATGCCATGCAATGCCATGCAATGCCATGCAATGACATGCAATGGCATGCAATAGCGTGCAATGGCGTGCAATGGCATGCAATGGCGTGCAATGGAGTGCAATGGCGTGCAATGGCATGCCAGCCAGCCAGCCAGCCAGCCAGCCAGCCAATCAGCCAGAGAATCAGCCATGAAGCCGAATCCACAAAGACCATCTTATCATCCACACGCATTTGTTAATAAACAAAGGTAAAAGCAATGCTGATGAACGTTTTGGGGGATTCGATGGGACATTCCTGATACGAAGGCACGGAGGTTTTCTCTGCTTTTACCTTACTTTCGGTCACTTTGCGTCAAGATCTATCACGACGCTCGGAGGACGATTATAGGCGCATTTGTTAACAAACAAAGATAAAAGCAATGATGATGAAGGTTTTGGGGGATTCGATGGGACATTCCTGATACGACGGCACGGAGGTTTCCTCTGCTTTTACCTTAACCGCCGTGCCGTCGTATTTGGTTGTTTTTTTTTTATATGTATTTAATAAGTATGGTATTTGTATTGTTTGATGTATACGAAAAGAGTTCTGGCTCCTAGCTGTTGTCAAATAATTGTAAAAAAATTTTATCGGCATCTTAACTATACAAGTGTGATCTGCTGATGGATAGGCGTTAGTTCTAGGTACTTTCTGGGTAGAATGCTATGGTATTTGTATTGTTTGATGTATACGAAAAGAGTTCTGGCTCCTAACTGTTGGCAAATAATTGTAAAAAAATTTTATCGGCATCTTATCTATGCAAGTGTGATCTGCTGATGGATAAGCGTTAGTTCTAGGTACTTTTTGGGTAGAATGCTATGGTATTTGTATTATTTGATGTGTTCGAAAAGAGTTCTGGCGCCTAGCTGTTGTCAAATAATTGTAAAAAAAATTTATCGGCATCTTAACTATACAAGTGTGATCTGCTGATGGATAGGCGTTAGTTCTAGGTACTTTCTGGGTAGAATGCTATGGTATTTGTATTGTTTGATGTATACGAAAAGAGTTCTGGGTCCTAGCTGTTGTCAAATAATTGTAAAAAAAATTTATCGGCATCTTAACTATGCAAGGGTGATCTGCTGATGGATAGGCGTTAGTTCTAGGTACTTTTTGGGTAGAATGCTATGGTATTTGTATTATTTGATGTGTTCGATAAGAGTTCTGGCTCCTAGCTGTTGTCAAATAATTGTAAAAAAAATTTATCGGCATCTTAACTATACAAGTGTGATCTGCTGATGGATAGGCGTTAGTTCTAGGTACTTTCTGGGTAGAATGCTATGGTATTTGTATTGTTTGATGTATACGAAAAGAGTTCTGGCTCCTAGCTGTCGTCAAATAATTGTAAAAAAATTTTATCGGCATCTTAACTATACAAGTGTGATCTGCTGATGGATAGGCGTTAGTTCTAGGTACTTTCTGGGTAGAATGCTATGGTATTTGTATTGTTTGATGTATACGAAAAGAGTTCTGGGTCCTAGCTGTTGTCAAATGCATGGCATTGCATGGCATTGCATGGCATTGCATGGCATTGCATGCCATTGCACGCCATTGCAGGCCATTGCATGCCATTGCATGCCAATGGCGTGCAATGGCATACCAATGGCGTGCAATGCCATGCAATGCCATGCAATGCCATGCAATGACATGCAATGGCATGCAATAGCGTGCAATGGCGTGCAATGGCATGCAATGGCGTGCAATGGAGTGCAATGGCGTGCAATGGCATGCCAGCCAGCCAGCCAGCCAGCCAGCCAATCAGCCAGAGAATCAGCCATGAAGCCGAATCCACAAAGACCATCTTATCATCCACACGCATTTGTTAATAAACAAAGGTAAAAGCAATGCTGATGAACGTTTTGGGGGATTCGATGGGACATTCCTGATACGAAGGCACGGAGGTTTTCTCTGCTTTTACCTTACTTTCGGTCACTTTGCGTCAAGATCTATCACGACGCTCGGAGGACGATTATAGGCGCATTTGTTAACAAACAAAGATAAAAGCAATGATGATGAAGGTTTTGGGGGATTCGATGGGACATTCCTGATACGACGGCACGGAGGTTTCCTCTGCTTTTACCTTAACCGCCGTGCCGTCGTATTTGGTTGTTTTTTTTATATGTATTTAATAAGTATGGTATTTGTATTGTTTGATGTATACGAAAAGAGTTCTGGCTCCTAGCTGTTGTCAAATAATTGTAAAAAAATTTTATCGGCATCTTAACTATACAAGTGTGATCTGCTGATGGATAGGCGTTAGTTCTAGGTACTTTCTGGGTAGAATGCTATGGTATTTGTATTGTTTGATGTATACGAAAAGAGTTCTGGGTCCTAGCTGTTGTCAAATAATTGTAAAAAAAATTTATCGGCATCTTAACTATGCAAGGGTGATCTGCTGATGGATAGGCGTTAGTTCTAGGTACTTTTTGGGTAGAATGCTATGGTATTTGTATTATTTGATGTGTTCGATAAGAGTTCTGGCTCCTAGCTGTTGTCAAATGCATGGCATTGCATGGCATTGCATGGCATTGCATGGCATTGCATGGCATTGCATGGCATTGCATGGCATTGCATGGCATTGCATGGCATTGCATGGCATTGCATGGCATTGCATGCCATTGCACGCCATTGCAGGCCATTGCATGCCATTGCACGTCATTGCATGTCATTGCATGCCATTGCATGCCAATGGCGTGCAATGGCATACCAATGGCGTGCAATGCCATGCAATGCCATGCAATGCCATGCAATGCCATGCAATGGCGTGCAATAGCATGCAAAGGCATGCAATGGCATGCAATAATAAGCAATGGCGTGCAATGGCGTGCTAATGTCGTGCCAGCCAGCCAGTCAGCCATCCAGCTAGCCAGCCAGCCAGCCAGCCAGCCAGCCAGCCAGCCAGCCAGCCAGCCGGCCAGCCAGCCAGCCAGCCAGCCAGCCAGCCAGCCAGCCAGCCAGCCAATCAGCCAGCCAGCCAGCCAGCCAGCCAGCCAGCCAATCAGCCAGCCAGCCAACCAGCCATGCCATTGCCAGCCAGCCAATGACATGCAATGGCATGCAATGGCATGCAATGACATGCAATGGCATGCAATAGCGTGCAATGGCGTGCAATGGCATGCAATGGCGTGCAATGGCGTGCAATGGAGTGCAATGGCGTGCAATGGCATGCCAGCCAGCCAGCCAGCCAGCCAGCCAATCAGCCAGAGAATCAGCCATGAAGCCGAATCCACAAAGACCATCTTATCATCCACACGCATTTGTTAATAAACAAAGGTAAAAGCAATGCTGATGAACGTTTTGGGGGATTCGATGGGACATTCCTGATACGAAGGCACGGAGGTTTTCTCTGCTTTTACCTTACTTTCGGTCATTTTGCGTCAAGATCTATCACGACGCTCGGAGGACGATTATAGGCGCATTTGTTAACAAACAAAGATAAAAGCAATGATGATGAAGGTTTTGGGGGATTCGATGGGACATTCCTGATACGACGGCACGGAGGTTTCCTCTGCTTTTACCTTAACCGCCGTGCCGTCGTATTTGGTTGTTTTTTTTTATATGTATTTAATAAGTATGGTATTTGTATTGTTTGATGTATACGAAAAGAGTTCTGGCGCCTAGCTGTCGTCAAATAATTGTAAAAAAATTTTATCGGCATCTTAACTATACAAGTGTGATCTGCTGATGGATAGGCGTTAGTTCTAGGTACTTTCTGGGTAGAATGCTATGGTATTTGTATTGTTTGATGTATACGAAAAGAGTTCTGGGTCCTAGCTGTTGTCAAATGCATGGCATTGCATGGCATTGCATGGCATTGCATGGCATTGCATGGCATTGCATGGCATTGCATGGCATTGCATGCCATTGCACGCCATTGCAGGCCATTGCATGCCATTGCACGTCATTGCATGTCATTGCATGCCATTGCATGCCAATGGCGTGCAATGGCATACCAATGGCGTGCAATGCCATGCAATGCCATGCAATGCCATGCAATGCCATGCAATGACATGCAATGGCATGCAATAGCGTGCAATGGCGTGCAATGGCATGCAATGGCGTGCAATGGCGTGCAATGGAGTGCAATGGCGTGCAATGGCATGCCAGCCAGCCAGCCAGCCAATCAGCCAGAGAATCAGCCATGAAGCCGAATCCACAAAGACCATCTTATCATCCACACGCATTTGTTAATAAACAAAGGTAAAAGCAATGCTGATGAACGTTTTGGGGGATTCGATGGGACATTCCTGATACGAAGGCACGGAGGTTTTCTCTGCTTTTACCTTACTTTCGGTCATTTTGCGTCAAGATCTATCACGACGCTCGGAGGACGATTATAGGCGCATTTGTTAACAAACAAAGATAAAAGCAATGATGATGAAGGTTTTGGGGGATTCGATGGGACATTCCTGATACGACGGCACGGAGGTTTCCTCTGCTTTTACCTTAACCGCCGTGCCGTCGTATTTGGTTGTTTTTTTTTTATATGTATTTAATAAGTATGGTATTTGTATTGTTTGATGTATACGAAAAGAGTTCTGGCTCCTAGCTGTTGTCAAGTAATTGTAACAAAATTTTATCGGCATCTTAACTATACAAGTGTGATCTGCTGATGGATAGGCGTTAGTTCTAGGTACTTTCTGGGTAGAATGCTATGGTATTTGTATTGTTTGATGTATACGAAAAGAGTTCTGGCCCCTAACTGTTGGCAAATAATTGTAAAAAAATTTTATCGGCATCTTAACTATGCAAGTGTGATCTGCTGATGGATAAGCGTTAGTTCTAGGTACTTTTTGGGTAGAATGCTATGGTATTTGTATTATTTGATGTGTTCGAAAAGAGTTCTGGCGCCTAGCTGTTGTCAAATAATTGTAAAAAAAATTTATCGGCATCTTAACTATACAAGTGTGATCTGCTGATGGATAGGCGTTAGTTCTAGGTACTTTCTGGGTAGAATGCTATGGTATTTGTATTGTTTGATGTATACGAAAAGAGTTCTGGCTCCTAGCTGTCGTCAAATAATTGTAAAAAAATTTTATCGGCATCTTAACTATACAAGTGTGATCTGCTGATGGATAGGCGTTAGTTCTAGGTACTTTCTGGGTAGAATGCTATGGTATTTGTATTGTTTGATGTATACGAAAAGAGTTCTGGGTCCTAGCTGTTGTCAAATGCATGGCATTGCATGGCATTGCATGGCATTGCATGGCATTGCATGGCATTGCATGCCATTGCACGCCATTGCAGGCCATTGCATGCCATTGCATGCCAATGGCGTGCAATGGCATACCAATGGCGTGCAATGCCATGCAATGCCATGCAATGCCATGCAATGCCATGCAATGACATGCAATGGCATGCAATAGCGTGCAATGGCGTGCAATGGCATGCAATGGCGTGCAATGGCGTGCAATGGAGTGCAATGGCGTGCAATGGCATGCCAGCCAGCCAGCCAGCCAGCCAGCTAATCAGCCAGAGAATCAGCCATGAAGCCGAATCCACAAAGACCATCTTATCATCCACACGCATTTGTTAATAAACAAAGGTAAAAGCAATGCTGATGAACGTTTTGGGGGATTCGATGGGACATTCCTGATACGAAGGCACGGAGGTTTTCTCTGCTTTTACCTTACTTTCGGTCATTTTGCGTCAAGATCTATCACGACGCTCGGAGGACGATTATAGGCGCATTTGTTAACAAACAAAGATAAAAGCAATGATGATGAAGGTTTTGGGGGATTCGATGGGACATTCCTGATACGACGGCACGGAGGTTTCCTCTGCTTTTACCTTAACCGCCGTGCCGTCGTATTTGGTTGTTTTTTTTTTATATGTATTTAATAAGTATGGTATTTGTATTGTTTGATGTATACGAAAAGAGTTCTGGCTCCTAGCTGTTGTCAAATAATTGTAAAAAAATTTTATCGGCATCTTAACTATACAAGTGTGATCTGCTGATGGATAGGCGTTAGTTCTAGGTACTTTCTGGGTAGAATGCTATGGTATTTGTATTGTTTGATGTATACGAAAAGAGTTCTGGCTCCTAACTGTTGGCAAATAATTGTAAAAAAATTTTATCGGCATCTTAACTATGCAAGTGTGATCTGCTGATGGATAAGCGTTAGTTCTAGGTACTTTTTGGGTAGAATGCTATGGTATTTGTATTATTTGATGTGTTCGAAAAGAGTTCTGGCGCCTAGCTGTTGTCAAATAATTGTAAAAAAAATTTATCGGCATCTTAACTATACAAGTGTGATCTGCTGATGGATAGGCGTTAGTTCTAGGTACTTTCTGGGTAGAATGCTATGGTATTTGTATTGTTTGATGTATACGAAAAGAGTTCTGGCTCCTAGGTGTCGTCAAATAATTGTAAAAAAATTTTATCGGCATCTTAACTATACAAGTGTGATCTGCTGATGGATAGGCGTTAGTTCTAGGTACTTTCTGGGTAGAATGCTATGGTATTTGTATTGTTTGATGTATACGAAAAGAGTTCTGGGTCCTAGCTGTTGTCAAATGCATGGCATTGCATGGCATTGCATGGCATTGCATGGCATTGCATGGCATTGCATGCCATTGCACGCCATTGCAGGCCATTGCATGCCATTGCATGCCAATGGCGTGCAATGGCATACCAATGGCGTGCAATGCCATGCAATGCCATGCAATGCCATGCAATGCCATGCAATGACATGCAATGGCATGCAATAGCGTGCAATGGCGTGCAATGGCATGCAATGGCGTGCAATGGCGTGCAATGGAGTGCAATGGCGTGCAATGGCATGCCAGCCAGCCAGCCAGCCAGCCAGCTAATCAGCCAGAGAATCAGCCATGAAGCCGAATCCACAAAGACCATCTTATCATCCACACGCATTTGTTAATAAACAAAGGTAAAAGCAATGCTGATGAACGTTTTGGGGGATTCGATGGGACATTCCTGATACGAAGGCACGGAGGTTTTCTCTGCTTTTACCTTACTTTCGGTCATTTTGCGTCAAGATCTATCACGACGCTCGGAGGACGATTATAGGCGCATTTGTTAACAAACAAAGATAAAAGCAATGATGATGAAGGTTTTGGGGGATTCGATGGGACATTCCTGATACGACGGCACGGAGGTTTCCTCTGCTTTTACCTTAACCGCCGTGCCGTCGTATTTGGTTGTTTTTTTTTTATATGTATTTAATAAGTATGGTATTTGTATTGTTTGATGTATACGAAAAGAGTTCTGGCTCCTAGCTGTTGTCAAATAATTGTAAAAAAATTTTATCGGCATCTTAACTATACAAGTGTGATCTGCTGATGGATAGGCGTTAGTTCTAGGTACTTTCTGGGTAGAATGCTATGGTATTTGTATTGTTTGATGTATACGAAAAGAGTTCTGGCTCCTAACTGTTGGCAAATAATTGTAAAAAAATTTTATCGGCATCTTAACTATGCAAGTGTGATCTGCTGATGGATAAGCGTTAGTTCTAGGTACTTTTTGGGTAGAATGCTATGGTATTTGTATTATTTGATGTGTTCGAAAAGAGTTCTGGCGCCTAGCTGTTGTCAAATAATTGTAAAAAAAATTTATCGGCATCTTAACTATACAAGTGTGATCTGCTGATGGATAGGCGTTAGTTCTAGGTACTTTCTGGGTAGAATGCTATGGTATTTGTATTGTTTGATGTATACGAAAAGAGTTCTGGGTCCTAGCTGTTGTCAAATGCATGGCATTGCATGGCATTGCATGGCATTGCATGGCATTGCATGCCATTGCACGCCATTGCAGGCCATTGCATGCCATTGCACGTCATTGCATGTCATTGCATGCCATTGCATGCCAATGGCGTGCAATGGCATACCAATGGCGTGCAATGCCATGCAATGCCATGCAATGCCATGCAATGCCATGCAATGCCATGCAATGGCGTGCAATAGCATGCAAAGGCATGCAATGGCATGCAATAATAAGCAATGGCGTGCAATGGCATGCAATGGCGTGCTAATGTCGTGCCAGCCAGCCAGTCAGCCATCCAGCTAGCCAGCCAGCCAGCCAGCCAGCCAGCCAGCCAGCCAGCCGGCCAGCCAGCCAGCCAGCCAGCCAGCCAGCCAGCCAGCCAGCCAGCCAGCCAGCCAATCAGCCAGCCAGCCAGCCAGCCAGCCAGCCAATCAGCCAGCCAGCCAACCAGCCATGCCATTGCCAGCCAGCCAATGACATGCAATGGCATGCAATGGCATGCAATGGCATGCAATGGCATGCAATGACATGCAATGGCATGCAATAGCATGCAATGGCATGCAATAGCATGCAATGGCGTGCAATGGAGTGCAATGGCGTGCAATGGCATGCAATGGCGTGCAATGGAGTGCAATGGCGTGCAATGGCATGCCAGCCAGCCAGCCAGCCAGCCAGCCAGCCAGCCAGCCAGCCAGCCAGCCAGCCAGCCAGCCAGCCAATCAGCCAGAGAATCAGCCATGAAGCCGAATCCACAAAGACCATCTTATCATCCACACGCATTTGTTAATAAACAAAGGTAAAAGCAATGCTGATGAACGTTTTGGGGGATTCGATGGGACATTCCTGATACGAAGGCACGGAGGTTTTCTCTGCTTTTACCTTACTTTCGGTCATTTTGCGTCAAGATCTATCACGACGCTCGGAGGACGATTATAGGCGCATTTGTTAACAAACAAAGATAAAAGCAATGATGATGAAGGTTTTGGGGGATTCGATGGGACATTCCTGATACGACGGCACGGAGGTTTCCTCTGCTTTTACCTTAACCGCCGTGCCGTCGTATTTGGTTGTTTTTTTTTTATATGTATTTAATAAGTATGGTATTTGTATTGTTTGATGTATACGAAAAGAGTTCTGGCTCCTAGCTGTTGTCAAATAATTGTAAAAAAATTTTATCGGCATCTTAACTATACAAGTGTGATCTGCTGATGGATAGGCGTTAGTTCTAGGTACTTTCTGGGTAGAATGCTATGGTATTTGTATTATTTGATGTGTTCGAAAAGAGTTCTGGCTCCTAGCTGTTGTCAAGTAATTGTAAAAAAAATTTATCGGCATCTTAAATATACAAGTGTGATCTGCTGATGGATAGGCGTTAGTTCTAGGTACTTTCTGGGTAGAATGCTATGGTATTTGTATTGTTTGATGTATACGAAAAGAGTTCTGGCTCCTAACTGTTGGCAAATAA